>VWZY01004375.1:723-17732 GCA_013399075.1 Chloroceryle aenea
CCCCGGTGCGCCCCAGAGCCGGTGCCACAGGGTCGAGGGAAGACGAGGCGATCCCACCTCCGATCCGCTACCCAACTGCCCTGAGCAGCTCGGTACTGGACCTGGATGCAAAGTACAGTGTGTTACTCTCCAGTGCTGTCCATGCTTCTCATCTTGTGTAACGAGCAGGGTTCTCGCCTTTGCATTTTTCAGTCGGAATTGCTCTTTTCTTTGATTGTTTTTCCTTGTAGACCCTTCCGCCTCTCATCCTCTCTTCGCACTTTTCCGAGGTCCGTTTAACCCACCTAAGTCATATTTCTGGGTTATGTTCTTAAAAAAAAAAAGAAAAAAAAAAGAAAAAAGAAAAAAAAAAAAAAGATTGTGAACGCTCTCTCACTCCTTTGTTCTGTTTTATGCAAGCTCTTATTGTACAAGTTTAGGAACCCCTGTTGTAGCTACCACTAAAGAATTATGCACTACTACGAAAGTTTTTGTTCCTTGTTTATTGAGTTTGGAGGTAAAATGTATTTTTCTACATTCTGGCTTATTGCTTAGTAAAATTTATTTCATAAAAGAAACTTTGTCATAAAACAATGTGTAGTGTTCACCTGTGGTTCGGTTTCTAATGAGATAAACCATTTTCACCTCATCTCTTTATGTACGGACTCCTATCTTACCTTCCGCCCCGGGGTTGGCCCCGTCCCTCCGCCCGGGCAGGTGGCGAAGGAGGACACGTAGGTATCTGCTTCCTTCCAGCTCACCACACACACCTTAGAGGAGTCTTTCCAAAGACATAAAACCAGCCCCGCACTCAAGACGTCGGAAAGCAACAGCTCCCCTTTCNGACGCGGAGCACAGTGTGCAGCTTTCGTGCCTTCTCTTCACCTTGTAAATCGCCACGAGTTCACGGATGGCTATTCAGTGGCCCTACGATGCTGCAACACATCGGCTTGCGTTTTAGTCGTACTACTTCTGTTCTTTGGCAATGGGCAGAGTTTGCTTTGTTTGTGTCGGCTGTGGTATAATGACATAGGGCTCTCTTGACGTTTTATTTATGACCTTATCAGTTAGAGTTCAGTGGCTAGTCGCAAGCATTATGAAATTATCACCTAGGTTATTATCCTTTGTATGATTTTTCTTTTTTTTAGAAAAGCCAACGGCCTTACCAAAATTTGAGCAGATTTGAGATACAGTCATAGTAGGTAGATGTTAGTCTTGGAGAACTTACTTTGTGTGCAAATGAATATAAAAAGAACTTAAACGAAGTATTATTACACACATGATATCTATAATTAGGACTTTGATAACTGTTATATAAAGTGTGTAAAGTTTGTATTAATAAATTTTTGTAAACAATGCAATTTCGTCTAATGTTTGGGGGAGACATATCCAGAACCTAACAGTGAAAGCTGCATTTTATGTTTTCCCATTTTTTAATTAGTTCATTTTTAAGCAGTGTTTATCTAACTTTCATGCCTGGGATAGTTTTTTATTAAGTCTACACATTTTATCATCAAATAATCTCTAACATTTTTGCCGATGATTACTCCTCTGTTCGAGTAATCTAAATAGAACTGCTGAAGTAAAGAGCCTAGTTCCACACACGCTAACTCAATATTAATCTCTAAAATATGCAAACCAAACCGGTCGTTGCCTATCGTCCATTCCTCTAGCAATTCCTGTGCTTATTTTAAGCAGAACTGGTATGTTTGATGAGATCTTCACTTAATCCGTTTTTAATGAACATTCTGTATGTGATAATGTGCTTCACAGCGTCACCTGGCTACGGCAATGGCAGCATCTTTCTTTCAACTGAAAGTATACTGGTCTGTCCTAGAAAATGCTATTGCAACACAACAAAGTTACTCAGGTTTTACAGCATAGTAGGTGCCTACATCGAAAAAGCACAGACAGGGTAGTTTGTCAGCACAAAGAGGAGGTCAGGACACACGACTTTTAATATTCACTTTAGTTTAGCAGTAGCTGCTTATATTTATTATTTTTATTGTAGGTCAGGAACTTAAGCACGTTGGAAAGTAACAGCAGTTTAATCTAAACTAAACTCTATTTCATTCTAAGACCATAAATCTAAAAAATGAAACCAAACCAACCCAAAACATACACATAACAAAGTACAGGAATTAAATTACAATTTCCTAGCAATTGATTTTCCCTAACTCTCAAGTCCAGGATTTGAAACAGACTGGCTGTACCCTCTCTGCCATGAATTCACATCCCAGGCTAGTTTCAACAACAGAATTTTATGAACTAACAGGAAAACACTGAGACAACTTAGAAAACTGATTTTACCAGTTGTATGTGTTAGTTATTAGTGCAAACTGAGATAAAAGTTCCTACTAAAATCAGATTGGGTCAGAGAAGAATGCAAAAACATACCTGTTGGGAGAAGGCGAAGAAGAAATGATTTCACAGACTGATAGCATAAAAAAATCAGAATCACTGTTTTCCAAAGGCAGCATAAAGTAAAAAACTGCTGTTAGGTTTATTCAGTAATTATACAGTGCTCATATGTATAATCATACTACATTTCCTGCCCATCTAAACTGAAAATGCACTTAAGAGATACAAGCTAAAGACCTTCTTGGTATTGCTAGCTGCAGGATTAAATTTACAATTGGTCCACCTAAAAAATAAGATCTTCCCCATGGCACTTGTTGAAGATGTGCAGAAGATGGAAATTCTGCTATAAATGACATAAAGATGGTCCTAGCCTCGCTTTACTGAAATTCCTCTTTACCAGATCAAATATGATTTTGTAATTGAAATCAAGAAGCCCAGCTCTATTCCCAGTGATTTCAACTGACACCTGAAATGCTACACTTGGAAAATGTATAATACTGAGTCGTACAGCATCAGCTTTGTGGGCATTGCTGATGTTCATCATGCTGCTATATGATTAGCAGCAGAAATGGAGAAAGCCAGCTGAGGAAACAAGAATGTCTAGACAAGACATAGTTTTTGAGCCCTGCATTGTAAAAACCTCCCGACATTCAGCCAAAATGACAAACTCCAGTTAGCTGGTAAAGGAGGCTGGACAGATCAGGGCAGACCGTTCCAGATTCAGGCCCAGTAATGCGGTACAACACCACATCTGTCACAGAGCTACATAGGTCATCACAACCAGAAGAGCCTGAAAGAACTAGTTTCCATAGATCCATGGTGTAAACCAGTGTCCAGCATCTACCTTTCACAACATTTGTTTGTGAGGGTGTCAACCACCTCTCCATGTGCCTCTGGAGCCTTTCTGCCTTCTTCAAAAAACCAAATTTTATCTATCAGCTGTGTGTTTTTTTACCTAGAGTCAAGAAAAATAGAAAATCAGGAGGAAGTTTGATATTGTGGGGGCTTGTTACTTGACACTTTTGCTGCTTACCTTTCAGTTCTAGGCTAAATCATTCAGTCTTTCTTTAGGAAAAACCTTCAGGGAAAGCACATCTCAGAGAATTTTAAGGACCTCATGCTTAGCCTCTAGAAGTACATGTCTTCTTAACTACAGTCATAGATTTTTTAAACCCAAGGGGACTTATGATCATTTACTTTATCTTAGATAATTCAGAGTCCTTCATTTAACATTTAACTCTGGAGTGAGATATTCTGTATGATAGGAGTATTGATGGCAAATTTACTGGATAAGTTGTTCTAAACATGGCAGTTTAGCACTATGTTCCTTCTTTCACTTCGTCTCATTTTTGAGCACAACAGATTTGTAGTCTGCTGAAGAATCTCTAATACCAGTAGACTTTCCTCTCCATGCAGGTAGTTTTAGGCAGAGATTTACTCTCCTCTATGATGCCCTGTCTGTGAGGTAGCAAGGTTGATCTCTAAGTGCTCACTGTGAGGGTGGTTATCCACAGATGGAATTATTTCTGAACCATTTGTTTTTATTAATATCCTTGCTGGTTACAGCACCTAGGAACAACCACCTTGAGGATGTGGCAAAAAGTAGTTACTTTCCTCTTCTTTCTCAGGTGCTGCTCATTGCTGAAAAGAGTCACATTTGCTCTTTTGGCCATTTCATCATGCTGGGAGATCACGATGTTTTCATAATCCTCTCCCACACCTAGTTTCTTTTCCAGACAATTGCTTCACATGCACAGAAGCCCTGGCCTGGAAGTGACACCATCATTTTTGGTTCCTATTTCATACTACTTTGTGTTAAGTCATTTTAAAGCAGTTTTTCAAGAGAGTTTACCTTACTGAGCTACTGAATGGGAGGCATTATTTTTTTATGCACAACCCCCATGCTTTGTCATCTCAGCTGTCCCCTGGCACCCATTTTTGCCACCTTTAGGAACTGTAGACACATTCCAGCAATGCTATTTGTCTATTTGTTTATTGTGGTTCATGGGCCCAATCCCGCAATCCGTGCAGATCTGTTTAATTATGCCAGAGAAGGATTTGGTCTGAGGACAGAGAAAGTCAGAGTGACTCGTAGCAGGCTGCTTGTCAAATCTCCTTCTTTTGCTAGAGGCAATCCCATCCTGGTGTAGCTGAGGTCTCATTCACTCTAAAAACCCACGTGGGGCATCTGTAAGTACTTTTTGCTAAAATTGACCACGGCTCAGTTACTTACCTGGAATACAGAGAGTAGTATGTGATACATTAAAGGTAACAAGGCTGAACTGCTAAGCAGAATAAGTGTAAAACCTAAGGTATCTTTTGCAATAATTAGTTAATCGGCCATTGATAGGGTTTATCCAAGCCTGAAAATGGGATTTAGTTTTGAACACCAGAAAGATGCCTTTTTACAAGTGTGAAGACAAGCTTCCTATGTTTGCCATTTATGCAAAAATGTATGTCTTACAACTTCAATAATGAAATATCTGAGATAGATAGATAGATATATTGATCTCTGAAACAGTATAATTTCTTTTTGTGGCTCTTTCTCTTCAGTCTTTGAGATGACTTTCAGATATTCCCCCTCAAAAAGAACCTCATGGAGATTTATGGTAGTATGAAGCAGACAAGTTGGACAGAAAAATGTCACCCACTTCTGGTTCTTTGTTGGTGTCCTCCAGCATCCCAGTATCAGGATATGAGGAACTGTATAGCTATAATTGGATGGGAAAGGATCTAGCATGAACATATACGTCCCAGCTGATGTCCCCAAAATGGAAATGTGAACCGGAGGAAGGAGAAGGACGTTGATAATAAACAGTTTTACGAGAAAGGGAATTTCCATTGCTATCTTCCACATATCCCTCAAAACAGGCATCCAGATTGAAGCCTTCTTTTCCATTGGCTTGGATCACTCCCAGCCACTTGGGAGTGAAAGGCCTGCCGATTTCAGAGGAGTGTTAAAGAGACACTTTAGCAAAACATTAAATGTTACCGCTTTCTGCAAGTCTTGTGTTTTGTCTTCTGACTCTTTGCTCATATCAGAAAGGCTGGACAGCCTCATATCCTGCCCATTGTTTCAGGTTGTTGCTTCTCTGACAGTGTATATCCAATGTGGTATGTGTATTTATAGGTGAAGAAGGCAGACAGAAAATAGTTGCCCAGGCTAAAGGGTTTACCATTCAAGACTTGACAACAGATCTAAATATATATTCATTTTGGACAGATTAGATTAGACTCAGCCTATCACTGATCTCTGTTTTGACATTTATCTCCATGGTGAGAAGAATGGTTACTTTTGATTGGTAGGGTTATGAATAAATGACTGCCTTTCCCTCAGGAGTGAAGATTAGTGTCACAAGAAATCAACCATCATGTATGTTATATGCCAAACATGCAGTCTCTCTCTCAGCTCCCACTGCTTAGATGGGATTGAAACTTCTCTGACAGTTTGAAAGAATAAAAAGTGCTGGGGCGGTGTGGGAATCAGGCTGCTCTGAAAATGGTTAAACTTTTAATCAGTTGTGAGCTCTTATGTCAGCAGTAAAATAATAATATAAGTAAATTAAATTGTAAAAATAGTGCAAGGAAGTCTTTCCATCCCTTGCTATGTATATATACACATATGTCTATGTATATACAAATATTTCTAAATCAGACAAAATGATAACACATCAAAGTTCCAATATTTATGTATTGGCCATAGCTAAACTTAGACGCAACATCTAATTTACACTGACGTCTTTCTCTAACAAGCTTTGTAAGAAGAATGATTTAAGTTCAAGGAAGTGCAGTGAGTCATCTGCACGGTGGGCCAGTGGCTGAGCTAAGTTTAGAATCAAGGGGAAGTTTGGATCTTCTGGTTCTAAGTCTTTCCCTTTACATCTCTTCTTTTCTCAGACATTCTCAGGGTTTAAATAAAAAAAAAGCATAAAAAAACCACAACCACAAAACCCCCCAAAAAACCCTCAACAGAAGAAACTTTGTTACTTTTATTTTTTTCTTACTTGATTTTTTTAATGTATCCTTGGTTCTCTGGTCTTCTGTGGTAAATCAGTGAGTTTAATTTAATGAGCTGATACGAGTTTTTAAAATCAGGTTACCTGATGACCTTGCAAATATTACTTTATGACATGCCAGGAGAGCTGAGATTAAAAAGCATAAATGAAAGACACGAGGTCTGTTCGAGTGATACCTGCTTGGTACATTGCACAGGGAGGTGATCAAGGACAGTCAGCATGGTTTCACTAAGGGGAAATCCTGCCTGACAAACCTAGTGGCTTTCTATGACAGAGTGACTGCATCAGTGGATAAGAGATGACCTATGGATGTCATCTATCTGAACCTTTGACACGGTCCCCCACAACATCCTACTCACCAAGTTGGAGAGATACGAATTTGATGGGTGGACCATTCAGTGGATAAGGAACTGGCTGCATGGTTTCACCCAGAGGGTAGCGATCAATGGCTCCAAGTCCAGATGGAGAGCAGTGACAAGTGGTATCCCTCAGGGGTCCATACTGGGGCCTGTCTTGTTTAACATTTTTACTGATGCCATAGACAGCGGGATCGAGGGCACCACCAGCAAGTTCGCGGATAACACCAAGCTGAGTGGTGCTGTTGCTACACCAGAGGGATGGGATGTCATCCAGAGGGACCTGGACAAGCTGGAGAGGTGGGCCCAGGTCATCCTCATGAGGTTCAACAAGAGCAAGTGCAGGGTCCTGCCCCTGGGCTGGAACAATCCCCACTATCAATACAGGCTGGGGGAGGAGGTAATAGAGAGCAGCCCTGCAGAAAAGGACTTGGGGGTACTGGCAGATGAGAAACCAGTGTGTGCTTGCAGCCCAGAAGGCAAATCACATCCTGGGCTGCATCAAAAGAAGTGTGGCCAGGAGATGGAGAGAGGGGATTCTACAGCTCTACTCTGCTCTGGTCAGACCTCCCCTGTAATCCTGCATCCAGCTCTGGAGCCCTCAGCACAGGAAGGACATGGACCTGATGGAGCGGGGCCAGAGGAGGCCACAAGGATGCTCAGGGGGCTGGAGCACCTCTGCTACGAGGACAGGCTGAGGAAGCTGGGATTGTTCAGCCTGGAGAAGAGAGGGCTCTGGGGAGACCTAACAGCCACCTTCCAGTACCTGAAGGCAGCCCACAAAAAGACTGGGTTACAAGTCCACCGCCTCTGTGCCAGACCCAGGATGCTTTTCTGGTGTAACATGGGTTAGAGGCTCCTGTGTCCCCCTTCCCTCTTACAGCATCTCTCCCCAGCACAGCCTGACAGGTAGATATTACAAGACATAACCCATCTCTGATACAAATTGAATGGTTAATCTGCTTTTGTACAACTTCTAAAGATTTTATCTCTTTTTCCTCCAGGGCAAATAAATACGTAAAAGCTAAGGAAGACTGACCAGACTCTTTAAGACTATGCTTGTTTAATGACTTCTGGTTCCCCTTTCTGGTTGCATGCATTGCTACGTTTTGCATCAGGAAAGACTCATGACACAGTTAAGAGGTGACTAAACCAGGGACTTTGTGTAGCGTGCTGTATGCAGACAGGTGGAACATTTATACTGAAAGGAAGCAGTTTTCTGATTGTGTTTGACTTTGCTATAATAAAATGCTGTTATAACGGTTTCATTTCATTCTAGTTATACTGCAATGACAACCTTATTATACCACCGTTTATGCTTTTTGCTAAGCTTAGTCATTGTTTGATCTTACAAACAGAGAGTCAACTTCATGCCTGATAGTTGTTGCGGCTCATGCTCCCAAGCCCTAATGCACCTGGAGGTACTGTGTGATGGGGATGTAAAATCAATTAGATAACCTGGTCACTATAAGAGTCCTACAGGGGAACTCCATACTTTGGTTACTGTGCAGTAGAGTATAAATATAGTGAAATCTATTCAACCTATTAATTATGAATTATCAGCACCCATTAGAGCGCAACTGCAGTCACATTTTACTCAGCCTGATTTTACCCATAATGATGGTCTTAATGTCAACAGGGCCACAAGAGGAAAGAAAATGCTACTCAGTGTGAGCGAGTTTCATCACAAGCTGACCCTGTCTTATTAAAGATGACTTTTTCAGCATGTGCAGTCTTTTCATATTCCAGATCAGTGGTTCCTAAAGGGTGGGCTTCGGAGTCACAAAATCACAATACTTCCTTGTAACATCACAGTGAGCAGCTGTCACTCTCATAAGATAAATGCCACCTTTTATAAACTGCAGTCACTGTTCACTTTTCTCCACTCTCCTTTTATCTCAGCCTTGACCTGGTCTGAGTCATTCCCTGCATGGAAGACGTTTCTTTCTGTGAGCATACATTATGACTGGGGTTGTGTACTGATAAAAGGGGTATAATGTGTCCTGTGACTCCTCAGTGAAATGCTTCTGCCTGAAATTAGGATGCTTGTTAACACAATGAAGACACAAACGAAAGGGAGAGCGTCAGATTCCCTTGCTATAGGTAGAAGACAGTGGAAAAATAGCTTTACATGGCAAGGAACACCTCGAGCATCAGGACATCAGTAAATTAAGGACTTTCTACTGTGTAAGCTGCCTTTAAATTACGATTTAGCAGACCAGGTGGACAGACCTCCATTGATTTGGTGGCTCCCTTTTTAAGTCTACTTTTATTTTAACTTTATTTTAGCAATGAATTTTCCATTTTAATTATGCATTATATCCTCTTGCTATTTAATATACTACATTGTGAGGTGCATAACCACTTCTGAAGACTCTGAGTATCTCTAGTCAAAGTACCATTTCTTGCATAGTCCCAGGCAGGACATACTGGCTGTTGTTGGAGGTTGTAGAAGAGCTATAGCTCATGAAAAAAACATATCTGAAATGTTCTTACCTAACTATTCTTCCTGTCTTGTTTACAGTGTAGAGATTTTTAACATTTCTTGTTATGACTTGCAAGTTATTTCAGTTTGTGTTTATACTCAGTACAGCTACTTTTTATGTATCAAGATCATTTTAACTTCTGTTTCTATAACAATGCCTTGAGAACAAGCACTATGAGAAAGCATGGTATGATAATTCAGGTTTTTTTTCATACTGTTCCAAAGCCTGAGTTTGAAATTTGGGAGTGAATTTTTGCAACAAATCCACAAGTAAATCCATCAGTGTTTCAGTACACTTTAGTAGTACAAAGCCACATATTTGAATCCCAGCTGCAGCAACTTGCCTAACATGTTGCATAACACTGCAACATTAAAGAAACCACATAATTTTTCACCCAGCCTGAGACTTTCACCAGCTTGGTCAAAAAAATGAACTGTTTTTATTTTGAACAGTTCTCTTTTTCATATGTGTACACACCAAATTATACAGAAACTATAGCATAACCATGTAGGCAAAAAGAGATACTGCTAATATACCTTCCAAGATTCAGAATACCCAAAGAATGTCATATGTACTATATAATTTGTTCATCAGATATGCTATGTAACCATTATTCATTTGAAGCTCACTGAGAGCTGCTGCTGGGGCTTGCTGCATGTCATGGCTGAAACCCTTTCAAGTACAGAATTCCCTCTGGCTTTCCATGATTTTCTGCATGTGGAGCAATCAGCCCAGGCTCATTGCCGAAGGAATAGGAAAGGGGCAGGGAAATGCTGCTGCCTTTCTCTGACCACTTGGAATTAAGATGCTCCACACTGCAGTGAAAGACATAAACCAGCAGGAGTTTGTTAGAGTCTGGCTGCCTTAATCAGGAAAAAAAAAAAAAAATCCATTGAGCTGAAGATGCCCAGATGGGTTCACAAAGATAAAAATAACAGGCTGTGTCCTTCCCCCCATGATGAGAAATTATTCCACGTTGGCAATGCTTACACAACACACCACTTGTGCTGCCACTGTGGTATGTTCCATGGCAAAGAGTCTCTAATGATCATGAGTGAAGATATGTGGGACACCATGATTTCAGCAGGAGCTCTGTGCTGTAGCTTAAAGAGGGAAATAGTACTGCAGAATAAAATGATACTTCCAGGAAAGAGGACTCGACCCAACCAGCAAAATCTTTTAGTTCCTGCACACAGGTAACACAACCAAGGAAAATGTCAGGTAATCATTTGTACTGGCAAGAAGCAATTCAGCACCAATGTCCCTTCTAATAGGGATTCACACAAATCAAATTGTCTTGTGTTGACTGATCCATCATTTGCTGAGTATCTTATACCAACCATCATGAAAAAAAACAAGATGTCCACAGAGTAGACTTCCTGCTGTAGTAAGTGTGTAATCCTGTGTGGAAAAGAAGGTTAAATTCCTATCAGGTCAACCGAAATGACATGTACACTGAGGTTAGATTGGATGCTGGGCTTTTGCTATGCTTCCAAGCCAACAGAAAGTCAGTAGATTGTTTTTTTAAGGATCTGGGGAGCATTTTCTTAAGCATTTTAGTAGAGAGAAGAGGGAATTATTCATTCCAGTTCTGAGGGAAGCAACTGCAGTAATAATCACAAGCTCCAAATCAGGAGCCTTTCCCCAGCACCCACAGTTACACTTACCCTACCACCAACCTTGCAGTGATAAGGCCTGCTCTCCTTCTCAGTCTTCACATGGAACAGTCTGTGAAGGGAACCTCCCCTTCCAGCTACAGTAAAGCTTTTCATCAAACCTCTTGCCGAACTCTCAGTTTTATACAGCTTAATCTTCATGGTCAGTGGGAGATAGGAGAGAGCTCACTGAGGTTTCCCTGTTGCATGGCTGCTGGAAGCCACATGCAAATGCATCAGACAAGCACTTACAGGCAGCACTTCAATGTGGACATTTCTGTAGAGTGATACTGAGCAGAAATGCTATTGTTTTTAATGAAGTTTCAACATGGAAACCTGGAAATATTCCTGGTGGATCAGTAGTTCAAGGATAGCCTGATGCCTTTGCTAAAGGTACAGAGGGAGGGTAAGTAGCCCTTTGGTAAGCTCTGCTCAGCTGGTAAAGATGAAGAGTAACCAAACTCAGCGTTATAATTCAGGTTATGCTCTACACAAACCAACTCTGGAGTCACTTGTATTCATTATTCTAACTCTGTACAGACTGTGCAGATCCTATTTTAGATCACAAGTTTTAGTCTTGATAACTATAAATGACACAGGTTTGCTCTCTCACATTAAGCTTGTCACTGTGTGCCATTTCAAAATTTGGGTCCCTAACCAACAGCACTGAATCTTGTATCACCTTTGGAGGACAAAGTCAGGGAGAAGTATTAGGTTTCTCTTTTATCAGTCCCTATTGCTTCATTTGTCTGTCTGGACTTTGGATTTGGAATACACTAGAAGACTCTCAGTTTTGTGTAAAAGTTGGCATTAAAATTGTGCATCAGGTTACTGCTGTTAACAAGCAGCTTGTCTCTTTGACCTGAGTGAAAGCAGGGAGTTTCTGGGAAGCTGTTGCTCCTGGATCATTGTGCTTGTCATAATAAATTTGCTTTGTAGGTTGGTGGCAGGTATATCCCAGGATTTGACATTGAGGACTGGAGCCACCAAGAGGAAGAGACTGCTTGGTGCCTGAGACAGCACTGTGTTCATGTACCACCCACCCCGCAGTACAGAAGCTTGAAGTTCACTGGTGTCTCTCTCTGTCCTGGTAACATGCATCAGTTTTCCATGGGCAGACATTCACTTGATAGCCTAAAGTCCTGACATAACCAAATGTTTGGTTACTTGGCAGGATCCACAAATCAGGTGTTGCCTCAACTGTTTACTGTGCAGGGAGTCATCTGCTAGGTGTGCTTAGGAAGGACGTCACCCCTACAAGACACAGCATCAGGTAGAAGCCAGTGATTAAGTTGTGAGCTGGAGAAATGGGTGTCCTGTCCTACTGCTACCTCCTGTTGCATGTTTGGCTACTTGTTTTCCCATGAGAAAGTCAGAGTGATCTTTAAAATCTGTGTCCTTGAAGGAGCACAAGAACAGAATGCAGGTTTGGCTGTGGCTGAAGTGCAAGTTAACTTTTCTCCCACGTAATGTTTTCTTTCAAAGGACATTTGTTATGTTGTAAAGTCATATCACACTCTACTTATATAAAGAAGTGAATTGGAGGAGTCTTCTGTAACCAGAGGATTTGGAAAAAGGTAGAAAAAGTATATGTGGGTTTTTTTTTTCAAATTTCCCATTTCTTCCTCCTGAGGCCTGCTATGAAAACTAAAATAAATTTGAGAGAAAGTTGAAAAACGCTGTTTATTGTGATATTGTTACTGCTGTACTTCAATTCTTCAGATTTCTTTTCTGCAACTAAAACTATTTCAGAAGAAGTAATTTTATTTTAAAACTTGCAGTAGTAAGCAACTGCAAATCCCATATGCTACTGGCCATGTTACTGCTGGTCCTTAGTTCTGTGTAGTTAAATAGATTGCAGTTAAGATGCACGGAGTTAATGACTTAATTTTTCAAAGTTTGTCTTTAGAAATAAGAGCTTCTTTTATATCTGCACAATATCATCAGGTCTTTGTGCTATCTCTGAGCCCTGTAGATTTAACCTTCCTTTTTGTTTGCAAGCCAGTAATGTTTATAATTTCTATTTAAATATTTATTTTTTCATCTATTTTAGAAATGCATCAACAGTCAAAAATATGCTTAAGTATTTCAACAACCATCAGAGCTGCTGGATATTATTGGGCATGTCCATTGCTTTTTAAGAATGAAGATTTATATTTCCTTATTTTATAACTGTACCTAGCAGCAGTTTCTGTGTGGTCAATACACATGCAAATGCACTTGTCTATCTCTGTATAAACTTACATATCATTCTTATAGAAGTAAATATTTTCTTTCAATAAAGAAACAAATCTGCAGACACATCAGATTTCACCAATATTTATTATTTTTCCTGCAAACCAGGAAAAAAACCATCCATTTTTCTGCATTATTTCCATTTCTAGAACTCCTGCTCTTTTACAATGGAAAAACATGTTAGTACACATTCAGAAAAAAAGACAGAAAAATCTTGTCGTTTTGAGATTGTTTAGGAAACATCAATGCTGCAGTTCTTTCAAACGCAACTTGATCTACAGCTCAATGTTGTAAAAGTGCATCTTGGCTAGATGAACTTAATTATTCTTTATATGATAAAAAAAATATTCCTTAAAGTGATACAGATGTAAATTAGGGCTATTTTGTGGTCTTCTTGCACAGACAGATAAGTGTAAAAGAATATTCATCTGAGTAAGAGTGGCCACATTATGCTGTTTTTGGGAGAGAGAAGCCCATGAAGTTACACCTTGCCCTTTGCATGTACAAGCTCACCAGTTACCAGTTTGGACATGCCTGGCTCTGGCATGTGTGTGTGTGTGTCCACAAANTGCAGAAAGAGGGCAAGTGAGCCAGCAAGCAAGCTAGCAAGCAAGCAAAACTAGCAAGAAAATGAGCAAACAAAACCAAAACTAGCAAGCTAATAAAAACCTATAGACCCTCCAGATCCCTCTGCTTTATATCGAATATGATGTCTATGGGCTGGAATACCTTGCTGATCAGTTTGGGGTCACCTGCTCTGTCCGCTTCTCCCTGCAGGTGCGGCCTTTCGCTTTCCTGCACCCCTCAGTGTGGTACACAAGACCCAGCAGTGGCTGCTAACTTCAGAAATTGCAGTTAGTCAGAAGAACTGAACTGAAAAGTAAAATCACTGAACAGAATTAGTTCTGTTCTCACTCAAACCAGGACAGAGGTAGAGCTCTATCACCACTTTACAGTGGGTAGAAGGCATGCCACCAATAACTGGGCACCTCAGTAGCGAAATGTTGCTCAGAAACACTAAACTGTAGGAAGTGCTGTTATTACTATTCCAGATAACATGCTTACAAAATCAGAATATTTTATTCCAATGTATTATTTTTACTATTTATTTATTACTTGCATTGCCATAGCAACTAGGAGCTCAGTCACAGACAAACCTACCACTCTGCTAGAAACTGCACAAACAAGAAAAACAGATGAGGCGCTCATATTCGCATTAATAAAGCATTCTTAATTTTAAAAGGTCTCCGAGGTCACGTATGCAACTGCAGACAATAAAAGTAAAACAAGTTCCAATATAAGCAGGTAAAAAAACACTGTCAGGACCTCAGTCAGTAATAACTTGTCTGTCTGCTGGAACTCCTAGGAGAAATGCTGGCATTGTGAGCAGACCTTGAATCATGCCCTGAAGAAAGTAAATTCATTCAGGCTCTATCAAGCCAAGAAGGAAGGGCCACCCAAGGACCTCATACTGCAGCACCTCCACATTTACTGCGTTGATGGTTAGTGGGAATATCCGATACAGCTGAGCGTGACCTGCTTGGGTGAGGAAAGCTATGCAATGCTCTTTGGTACAGATTTCATCCTCTAAGGAACCTGGGATCTGGAATTATTCCTTTCCCCATTAGCTTGCCATTGACCTGAGAGAACCTTCGTATTCGTTAAGAAGAAAAGTTGTCAACCTTCCATAAGAAATTATCAGCCTGTGAATCCCATGGGGAGGCACTACCGAAAGGACCATGATTACATAAAGCAACAACCTCCTTAAATTCTCCTGTAATTCAGAGAATATTGATTCCTAGCATGATATTGAGCTGTGTAATGCAAATGCTATTTTACATTCCAGAAATGATAGCTCTGTTAACGCCTTGAAATCTTCAAATTTTAGTGCCCTAAGAAGAAGCCGATTAACTCCTTCCCTTCCTTTAGTATCTCCTTATTTTAGTTTCCTATTATCTTTTTCTCTCTTTCTCCCATTTTCAGCCTTTTTTTCCATAGTTAGTTGCCATCACTGCTTGTTGCCTGAACGAAGACACAATTTATTTTGTCATTTTAATGCAGGGAGTTTGCATGATGCATGTGGTTTTGTGTTTTCAAAACAAATACAAAAAAACCCATGTATGTGCTAATTAAACACACCGTATTAATAATGTGGCAGCATGTGGCCCTCATAACTCTGGCAGCCACAGGAAGAGTCCTGAGGGAGGAATATTTCTTCAGACTCAATTGCTGTAAGGATCTTTGCAGGGAGGCCCTCTGTTGTTTGTTTTTTTTTTCTGAAGGCACAATGCTCTTGGGGGATATGTTCTTGTCTACAGTCTAACGCTCCACCTCCCCTGCCCCTTTTCTCCCTGCACTAAATTGCTGATAAATCTTCCTAGTCACTCTGTAAAGTAGAAAGAATGAAACCCATAGTGTTTAAAAACAGCAAGATCTTTGCAATCGGGAGCGTCTGCACTGTTGCTGCAGAAGGGTGATTCAGATGGTGTGAAGTCCTGCTGCTTGTAAGCAGATACACAGATCACCTGGGAGAAACTGGAGGGCAGCGGCTTGTCTCACCCACCCAGCATGAGCTGCAGTGCCTGGAGCCTGGCTTTGTTCAAAGGCACAGCTGGCCAGAACTGCAGGCTGCACTGCAGCTTCGAGCTGTATCTACAGGGTGCAAGCCTGTTAAAGGAATCTCTTGGAGCTGGAGAGGGGTCTAAGCTTTCTGTGAAGATGTAGTCAGGGAGATTTACTCATTTTCTTCTCTTTTTTAAACAAGTATGGATTTATAAGCAACTTGATTTGACTTTCTGACTGAACACGGGATTTACAGGATGAGATGGGGCTCCTCTGCTTGAAAAGCATTGCCCTTTGGATACCGTAATCATAGAATCATAGAATTCTGTGGGGGTTGGAAGGGACCTCTGAAGACCATGGAGTCCAGCCCCTCTGCTTCAGGAGGGTCACCCAGGGCAGGACACACAGGAATACATCCAGGAGAGTTTTGAAAGTCTCCAGAGCAGGAGACTCCACAACCTCTCTGGGCAGCCGGTTCCGGGCCCTGTCACTCTCACAGGAAAGACATTTTTCCTTGTGTTAAGGTGGAACTTCTAGTGTTCCAGTTTGTGACTGTTGTCCCTCGTCCTATCACAAGGCACCACTGAAAGAAGACTGTCCCCTCTTACTTGACACCCACCCTTCAGATATTTGTATACATGAATAAGATCCCCTCTCAGGCTTCTCTTCTCCAGGCTGAACAGCCCCAGGGCTCTCAGCCCTTCCTCTTAAGAGAGATGTTCCAGTCCCTTCATCATCCTCATAGCTTCTGTTGGACTCTCTCCATTATTTCCTCATCTCTCTTGAACTGGGGAGCCCACAGCTGAACAGAGTACTTCAGATGTGGTCTCACCAGGGCAGAATAGAGGGGGAGGAGAACCTTCCTCAACCTGCTGGACACGCTCTTCTTTATGCACCCCAGGAGACCATTGGCCTTCTTGGCCATGAGGGCCCATTGCTGTCCCATGGAGAACTTATTGTCCACCAGCACTCCCAGGTCCTTCTCCATGGAGCTGCTTTCCAGCAGGTCCAGCCCTCCTCTGTACTGGTGCATGGTGGTATTCCTCCCCAGGTGTAGGACTCTACACTTATCATTGTTGAACTTCATTTGGTTCCACTTTGCCCAGCTCTACAGTCTGTGTATATCTCACTGAACGGCAGCACAGCCTTCTGGTGTATCAGCCACTCCTCCCAGTTTCCTATCCGCAGCACACTTGCTAGGGTACACACTATATGATGACAATCCTACTTTTTTTTTTTTTTCTTTCTGTTATATGGTAAAAATGTACAAACTAGAAAGAAATAAAGTTAATGAAAAACATTACCATCATAACTAAAGGAGGGCAAACCTTTGAGGTTAGTTCAGTCTCTGGACAAAAT
>VWZY01004375.1:17956-73428 GCA_013399075.1 Chloroceryle aenea
TTGTGTTAAGGTGGAACTTCTAGTGTTCCAGTTTGTGACTGTTGTCCCTCGTCCTATCACAAGGCACCACTGAAAGAAGACTGTCCCCTCTTACTTGACACCCACCCTTCAGATATTTGTATACATGAATAAGATCCCCTCTCAGGCTTCTCTTCTCCAGGCTGAACAGCCCCAGGGCTCTCAGCCCTTCCTCTTAAGAGAGATGTTCCAGTCCCTTCATCATCCTCATAGCTTCTGTTGGACTCTCTCCATTATTTCCTCATCTCTCTTGAACTGGGGAGCCCACAGCTGAACAGAGTACTTCAGATGTGGTCTCACCAGGGCAGAATAGAGGGGGAGGAGAACCTTCCTCAACCTGCTGGACACGCTCTTCTTTATG
This sequence comes from Chloroceryle aenea, assembly GCA_013399075.1. Taxonomy (NCBI): domain Eukaryota; kingdom Metazoa; phylum Chordata; class Aves; order Coraciiformes; family Cerylidae; genus Chloroceryle; species Chloroceryle aenea. The sequence continues at coordinate 18,336 of VWZY01004375.1, forward strand.
CACCCCAGGAGACCATTGGCCTTCTTGGCCATGAGGGCCCATTGCTGTCCCATGGAGAACTTATTGTCCACCAGCACTCCCAGGTCCTTCTCCATGGAGCTGCTTTCCAGCAGGTCCAGCCCTCCTCTGTACTGGTGCATGGTGGTATTCCTCCCCAGGTGTAGGACTCTACACTTATCATTGTTGAACTTCATTTGGTTCCACTTTGCCCAGCTCTACAGTCTGTGTATATCTCACTGAACGGCAGCACAGCCTTCTGGTGTATCAGCCACTCCTCCCAGTTTCCTATCCGCAGCACACTTGCTAGGGTACACACTATATGATGACAATCCTACTTTTTTTTTTTTTTCTTTCTGTTATATGGTAAAAATGTACAAACTAGAAAGAAATAAAGTTAATGAAAAACATTACCATCATAACTAAAGGAGGGCAAACCTTTGAGGTTAGTTCAGTCTCTGGACAAAATACCTCTGTGCATGAGGATTTTTAAATGAAATGATCAGACAGTTTGTTATTAGTGGGCAAACCAATGGGAAAAATTTTCAAGGTCAAATGATGGTATTTAGCTCTTGTAATTTTTGTAACTACATGCATCTACAAATTAGGCAGCTGAAGTCTCAAACACTGTTATTTCCCAATATAAAAGCTTCACATTCAAACTAAAGGATGAGGAGAAGGTTCTTTGAAATCTAGCCCCTAAAGTCTCCCCAGATGTGCAGCAGAGACTGAAGTGTGCAGATGAACAGCACTGATCTGAGTAAGGCAGAACGAAGGAATGGACAGGCTGTGTGTACTATGCAGTTTGTCTCTAACAGGATGTGATGAACAAAGCCTCTTTTCTTCCAGTTACCTCATGTCTCCATGCTCAATGACTGCCTTTGGTGAGTATTTTTAGAACAGTTTAAAAAAAGAAGACTAGGAGACTGACATGGTAGCTGCTTTGGAGAGTAATTTTTGTAAGGTTCTTTTGGTTGCAGGTATTGACTCTGGAAAAAAGATTTCCTGCTAGCTGTTCTGAGATGTTATGTTTGTGTATTTGGAGATTATTCATTATACTCTATACAGTCTTGTATCAGAGCTCTCTGCTACTAGCACATCTTTGAGTTTCAGTCATTCCCACCTTCAGCTTTTTAGGGATAGTGCTGACGGCTAATGGCTATTTTATGACTGGTCACAGACCAAGGCTACCAAGTCAGCCCAGTGGCTTTTGCCTTTGGGTCCTGGACTCTGTCTTCACTGTACACTACCACCTGCTGAGGGGCTTATTTAGAAGAGATGCCTCTTCCTGCCTTATCTTGCATTAATTAAGCTTTCTTTTGCTTTCCAGGCTACAGATGAGTAGATTCCATTCCTTACCATCAAAGATAGGACAAGTGGCTCTGTTGATGCTTTGGCACACCTCGTCGGCTTCATGCAAGGGATGTTAATACACCTCTTCTCTTTTGGCCCCTGAATGTCTGTTTCTGCCAAGTGTGCTGTGGGAATGGGTGTTAAATGTTACTGTCACTTATAGTACACAAAAGATGATAAATACTGCGGAGACAAGCTGTGAAGAATGAAGACAAGAATCTGATGTTTGGTGTGAATGAAGAGGGGGAAGGCTGTGAAAAGTGGAATCACATGCTCAGAGCAAGAGGCTTGTAAAGTTTTCTTCACTGTAGTGTTATGAATGGAACTAGGTAGCGATGTTATATTTGACAAATTTGTAGAAGATGATGTTATTCAAGATGTTGGATGGTGAGAGCCTGGAGGAGTGCTTTAGGTTATGAATGAGAATAAAAGTGTGTAACTTAAAACTGTAATGTAAAAAGAGGGAGTAAGAATGAACTGATGATTCAGCTAAAGGCTGCACCAATGCTATTCACCTGAGGAACTGGAGAAGAGGCAGGACAGTAGCATTTCCATGGTGAGAGAGAAAAAGGAAGAGTGTCAGAGGGAAAGATGAAGAGCCCTACTCTGACTGTACCACTCTTAAGCAGATGACTGAAACACAGAGCAGGTACTGTATTTATTTATTTTGCAGATTAAATTATCTGGAATTTGATTATCTGTATAATTATCTGTAAATTAATTATGTGAAGACAACATGAAAAGAAACAGAAACAGAGCCCAGGTGTAGAAGGCTTCTGTAGAAAACTGGAAGGAAGAATGAGGAATATCCTTTGAAAGGTATGAAAGTGTGGCGAGAGTGAAAAGAGAAACAAGACACAGATGAGTCAAAGTCCATAGAGAACAGTTTTCCAAGAGAAATAATCTCGTAGGCAAGTTGGAGAAGGAGACAAAGGGTGTTATTTCTGTCTTTTGGGAGGAATGATTCATGAGGGATTTTGGTAAAAATGTGGCTTCTTTACTTGAGAGCAAAGGAAAGAAGTTATAAAAAAGAGAGCTTAAGGCTGAACTTGATCGGACAAGCTCCAGAATACCTTGCAGACCAAAAAACGTGGGTGAGATGTCTGGTAGAGAGGAGAGTCGAGTCAGAGACAGTTTAATTTTAAAAAGGTGTTTATATTGTGAGGTGGAGAATCCTGAGGAAATTGAGAAAAAGAAATAATAAAGAAGGAGTGAGAAAGTGCCAGAAGAATTAAAATGCAAGCTTGGACAAACTAATGAGCTGCTTGTCTGTTTAGAATGAATACGCAGACTATATGTCCTACATGTCCTGCAGAAGTCTTGGAATGGAAGGAGTTTTTTAAAAACCTGACAATTGTCATTTGAAATAAGTTGGTGAAATTCTGTGTAGCAGGAGAATTGTATGGTTGGGAAGGTTAAACCAGGGTGGTGATAGGCTGCCAGCTCTGGAAACATGAGAAAGTATAGAAGTATAAAGTTTTTTTGGCTAAGGATGTAGCAGAATGGAAAAACTGAAGGAGAAGGGGAGGAGAATGGAATGAATTCAGAGTGGAGGGTGTTGCCCAGGCTGAGGAGAAGAGGAATAGAGAAAACAGGAGGTGGAGGTGTGCTGGGGGGCAGACGTTGTAAGGTGTAAGTGGGAAAAAAGAAGTGTGAGTGGAGAGAGGCAAGGTCTGCAGAGCTTCATGGGTATGCAATAAGGGAAGAAAGAGAAAAGGGGAAGCAGAAGACTCCAAAGAGTATAATGAAGGTTATCTGTCCTTGTGATCTGGGCATGGGAACAAGGTAAACTGAGGAGACAGGTGATTGATGCTCATTTGTCAACACAGAGGAAGGAATTTTCAAACGAGGCTAGGAAATAAAATGGAAAAGCAATGCTGATCTATGGCAAAAGGAATTAGGTGTAATATCAACATTGTACTTGAAGATATAGAGCATAGGTGACGAAAGTTATTCTGTGATTCTAGGAAAGGTGAGAAGAGAGGAACAGAGAAACAGGAATTTAAAATTGTTAGAAACAGTGAAAAGCTTGTAACCTGTGATTGAGGCAGAGGAGGGGTTTTTTACATAATAAAGTTGTTACTTCTGATACCTCGGTTAAGGTGGTGGCCTTTATAATGCTTGATAACAATGGCTTGCTTTTTAATGTTAGGTTTAATGTTACTCATTAGTTTTTATATTGCCTTCCAATATTCAACTTGTCCATACATAATATATTAAAGTGATCTTCTCTGGGGTCCCATTAACATTCTCCCCAGAATTCCATCTCTTTAGTGTGCATCCTGCGATATACTAATTTTTATCTAGAAGCTCCTTCTAACTTAAAAATATTATGCTTACTGAATGATGTATTAACTTAAATCATTAGTCAATGGCTAAGAGATCGTGAAGTGCTTCCTAGATCAATAGGTGCAGTGAATTAATAAAAAAATATATAATAAGGGGATCTCTGAATAGAATTCTTATGACTACCAGAGTAATGATGACAAAGGCCAACGCTAAACTAGGTAGTTCTCTTATCTTCTCATAATGTCATTTGTAGAACTGCATGTAGAAAATGAAAAACAACAGATTTGTAGCACCTCAGGCATATGAATATATGAAATATAGCAAATAAATCTGGCCAAAATTAGGAGCTCCATGATTTCTTATCAGGTTAGGAATTTTTGGTGTGATCCTGGAAAACTCTAAGGAACATACTTCTTCTGGATATTTATTGATCTGATGATGTAGTCAAGATCAATAAATTACTTGCTAAGCCAGACTCTTTGTGTATGACAAATGTCACTGGTATTTTCCAAATAAAAGTAGTTGTTTTGATTTTTTTTCTCCATTAAAAGCACAGGATTTCACTTTCATTGGAACAGGTTCCCTTAGTCATCTAATGTGTTCTCATAATCTAGTAATTTCTTTTCGAAATGGGTTTTCGGCTATATTAGAGGTTTAATTAATGTGCCTTACTTTCACATTTACTCCCCTAGATTTCTCATGAGCAGTTGTTAAGGCTTCTTGTGGATGTGATCTTTATTTATGTAGGGGTTGTTTGATAATGCCATGTCACTGCAACTGAGAAATAAATCTCATGTAGTACTTCTAGCCCTTTCTTCGTGAGCAGAAAACTGTGTAAACTGGCTTGATTTGAGATGAGAATTCAAAGCATGTTGTCAGGTGTGCGAGATGTGATGTCTCTTTTTCTCCTTTTCAGTGTTCTTACTCAAAAGATCCTTAATATAATTTAATCTTAGGGGGTGTCAGCAGAAACACAGAGATGGAGTTACTGTAGATTAGATAGTTAACACTTGTCAGCTGACTTGCACTTTCAAACCTCATGAAAGCATTTAGTTCTCTCTACCACTGAATTAGAATGAATTCACTTCTTGTATTCAACTGTTGTGCTTTGTTTTGTGCTTGACATGGGCTAGGAGGAATCCCAGAGCTAGCTTTTGCAGGTCATCTGACAAGGGCTAGCCATTAACTGGTGGTAAACTGATGTCTTGTAGTCATGTGTAACACCACAGCCTTATAGACCACACACACTGCTGGGTCTCTCTTCCCCTGGGTTTAGTTTTCCTTGTCCAATGGTCAAGACACGTCAGGACCATGCTCACAAAAGTCAGACCCTGTTTCTTTTTGCAATCCATCATTGTGTCTTTAAAACATCTGCAACTGTTAAAAAATCTATGTCAGGCCCCAAACCACTCATCTTCTTGTTCATGCCTAAATATAATGCCCTTATTTATCATGTAGAAAAGATTTGCCCTTACCATTATGAAAGCTGTAGGAAACCTTTTTCAATTTTCAGAGGTCTGTAAAGTTGATGAATTTGGGAGATGCTGAGCTGAGCATCTACTCGAGGAAATTAAGTGGTGGCAGGGAGCACTCCAGGGCACAGACACCTGATTGTCTGTATTGTTATTGCTTCAACAGCCCATGAACATCACACTTGTGACCCACACAGAATAACAGCTTGTAGCCAATTCATCGAGTGATTCAGGAGCTAGCAGCTCACCAGCGGCAGTTTGACCTCTTGGAAGTTAGGAGAGTTTAGTGGCATGGACAGGGCTAGTCCGTGCCCGTAGGTCCCAGTGCCAGACTGCAGACCAAGGCAAATTTAATTAACTAATATGAAGAAGCCTTACAGCACTTTATGTTACATGTGGCAGGGAAATCTACAAGAAGAGTAAGTGGTCTGTGGGTTGCTCAGCAGAGAAAGGGTGAGCTGAGTCAGTGTGTGGTGGAGGTAGGGACAGTACTCTTCACAAATGGATCTATATTAATGCAGACGCCATTTCTTGAATCTTCCTTTTTTTATGTCCAAACATTTGTTCTAGAGATGAATCATCATCCTTATTGAGCTTCATAGAAGCCATAAACTTCTTCATTTTACAGCTCCTGCCATAAGAAAATACAAGTAAATGGGCTTGCGGGTAAAATATAACAACAAATTAATGGCATTTTTCTATTTATTTCCTATGGCTAGCCATCTCTAGGAAACAAGCTAAGAGAAGCAGGGTGTCTGTGATGCCCTGTGCGATATTTTACAGACTTAGTTTATAAGGACATATTCACCCTTTCTAAGTGATGGTTATAACTGTGAGAAACTTGCAATGTCCTTTTTCTCCTCAAGCTTGGGCAAACCTTTAATAGACTATTAATAAGTTCAGTTTATATTTAATTTTTCTTATGTCTGAATAGGTTGGAAGAAAGGAACTTTTACAGGATCCTTCCTGCTAAGTGCCTTAGCATGTCTAAGTACAACAATGATAAGTGTAGAGTCCTACACCTGGGGAGGAATACCACCATGCACCAGTACAGAGGAGGGCTGGACCTGCTGGAAAGCAGCTCCATGGAGAAGGACCTGGGAGTGCTGGTGGACAGTAAGTTCTCCATGGGACAGCAATGGGCCCTCATGGCCAAGAAGGCCAATGGTCTCCTGGGGTGCATAAAGAAGNGTGGCAAATAACATCACTTCATATAGATCAATAGCCTCAAGTACAAAAAAAGACTTTCAAGGAATGACATAAAGCAAAGTGGCTCTCTGTCTACATGCAGGAGAAAAAGAATTTTTCAATCCAGGAGCAGGTTTTTCTAACAGTTCTGATGCAATTACTACTTGTTATATGTTGACTAGAACTTAGTGTTGAGTATTATATCCAAACATAAAACTGTACATGCGCACACACAAAAATGTAGGTCTCAGACTTAAGAAAAGAGCAAGAAGTTCTATTGTGACCAAGACATTTGAAAAAAAAAAACCTCTGCTTTTTGGAGCTTCTATTTGTGAATTTCAAAATAGAGACTTTTATTTGCTAAGATGGGGGCTCATCAATCTCTGGAGCTCTGGACCTCTGGAGACATCTCAGTCTGGACAAAACATTAAAGCCCCTAATTTCCTTTGAGACCCTGAGCCTTTTTGTAATTTTTCTAGTCTATAAAGCATGTCGTCTTTATACTCTTTTAGGTACTGCATTAGGAAGGAGCTCAGCTACAACTGCATTTCAATCCTTTTCTGAGGGCTGCTAGTGAAGCTGCTCTGTGTCTGGTCTCACCTTAGTTTTGCACCTTTGCCATCCCACCAATACCGATGAGACAACTGCTGCTAGCTGTAATGAGATCTCTCCTGATTTGCAACTCCAAAGTAATTGCAGACCTCCCTTCCTCCTGGCAGCAAAGTTTCAAGCCTCTTTTACTAACATTCAGGAAAGCATATCTGAAATTCCTGCCTGCTTCATGTCAAAGCTGCGTCGGTTAGGAGAGCTTTATCTATGAAAAAGTAAATGAGTTCTTAGATAAGCCTTGTAACAGACTCTCAAACTACATGTGTGTTCACAGTGTTAGGAGGCTGTGAGGTAAATTTAGATTAGTGTGGACTAAATATAAATATGCTGGTCAGTTCCCTGAGCAGTTGATGTGAATGAGTTTGACTCTTGAACATTTCTTGCCAGAAATATGAGCATAAATCCCTGCTCTGATTTGCTGTGGAGGCTGGAGTAAATCACCGAGGCATCCAGCCTCACAGCTCATTGGATGAGACCCTTGGCCTTCACTTCCCATTTACAATGTAGAATAATAATTCTTAATAACTGAATAGGGACAGCTCAAAGATTCCTGGAATTAGTTTGATGGATAGAAACATTTTAGCCACTATACCAGGAGTCCAGCAGTTACCTTGGCATGCAGAGACAAGTTTTAGTGGCATGACCTTTGGTCCAGTATATGCCTATCCTGTCAGCTGCTTAAAAGATAAAAATATATTGATCTATCCATTTGGAGTTCAACACAGCTATTAAAGTAACAAGTAAAATTAATAGTTGTGGAACTAAGAATTTTTGAAGGTGAATTGATGGAGGCCTTGAATGAAAGGTATATTTTATGTTCTCCCCATGTATAACATAAAGGCAAAGGCTTTATATCAGCAGAATAAAGCACAACTTCTTTATTTCTTTAGCCTTTATAAGGAATATAGAGGAGCACAGAACTCTTCTTAAACACTGACACTGCAGCTTGGTTCATAATGACTGCTGAGCTGACAGCATTCATTTAAACTCTCACCCAGGTGATGCTTTTAAGCACAGATGAATCCCACACCTGTTCAGGACAACACTGAGTCACATACCCACAGGCCAATACCATTTAAGTGCTGTTGACTTCAGTAGGATCTGAGTGTTTGTGGCTGCATCCTTCTTAAACAGGGATTCTAGTCAGAGTAGGACTTGAAAGGTGTTTTCTCTTCCCCCCAACCCCTGAGATTATAAGACTGCATAGTGCTGACTGGTATATGAAAAAGCTCTTGAGTTTGGGCAGCTTTTCTGAGACTATGTTTCTTGAAATAATGTGGTTTGCTTCATTTGTATATTTCCAAAGATTTTCTGGTAAGTCCTCTGTGATTAAACCTTATTTGGGGAGTGCTTTTCTACATTAACTAGATTTTATTTGATTAAATTCAGTATCTAAAGGTATATAAGAATTACAGTGCTGTAATTTAAATTACCTAGGGAAGCAGGTTTGGTTTTTTTCAGTGTTGATTAAAAGATGACTTAAACAAGTAAATATATTTTTCCTTGAATGTTGTTAGTTTTTTTGGTTCTGTGGTTTTCTTGGTTTTTTTTTTGTTTGTTTGTTTGTTTAATTTACTAGTCAAGCAGAAACTAAACAAACATACCAAGATGTTTGTAATGGAAAGTGACGGGGAACAATTTGTTCAGAACAGAAAGGCAAGTCAGACTTTGTATATCTGTCCACAGAAACTGCAATCACAGAAAATCATTTTCCTTGATGTTAGCTTTGAAAATGCAAGTATGGAAAAAGAAGAGAAGAACCCTCCTTCCTCAGATCTCTGGGAAGAAGTTTGCAAGGGTTTTTTTTTCCTACTTTTGACCCAGGGGCTCACATCAGCATGTTTGTGTTTTAGGGAAGTTGAGGATCCAAAGCTGAGTCTGAGTTTTAAAGAGTGCAACTGCTTCATTCAGCTGACAGACCTGAGTACGGGCTTCCAGGCTATTTTTTTCATCCCTTGCTATCCATGTTATAATGAAAGAAAAGAGCTGTGGTTTGGCTTTTTGTGCTGATAGCAGGAAAATCAACAGAGAAGCCTTAAGGGCTTTTCTCATGGGACTAAAATCCTTAGCATACCTATATGAGGATAGGCTGAGGGAGCTGGGATTGTTCAGTCTGCAGAAGACTCAAGGGCAACCTTCTAACTGCCTTCCAATACCTGAAGGGAATGTACAGGGAGGCTGGAGAGGGGCTCTTCACAAGTGTCCAGTGTTAGAATGAGGGGAAATGGTTTTAAACAGAGGGAAAATAGGTTTAGATTGGATCTTAGGAAAACCATTCTTCAGCACAAGGGTGGTGAGACTCTGGAATAGATTGCCCAGAGGGGTTATGGGTGCCCCATCCCTGGAGGTGTTCAAGGGCAGGTTGGATGAGGCCATGAGCAACCTAATCTAATTGAGAGCCATCCCTGCCCATGGTGAGGAGGCTGGATTAGATGATTGAAGGCTCCCTCCAGTCGAAGACCTGTGAAAAAGCAGCATGGCTGTTTGCAGTGAATATGTCTGCGGAGCCTGAAAACGCTGAGCAGCTTTGTGCCATCCTTGCAGCTCTAGCTTGGCCAGCGATGTGGGCAGCATGTGTCCAGGGGTCCCCACTGTCTCTGGGCCTGTGGGAGCTGGTCAGCGTGTTCTGCCCCTGGAACCTATGGGGAACCCATGGATATAGCTGCAGAAAGGCTGTGGAGATGAGAGCAGATGATTGCAGGGGCTGAGGGAGGGGTAGGCAGGAGCACAGGATGAGGGAAGCACCTCTTTGAGACTGCCTTACTTGAGGGAAAAGAAGCATAGGCAACAGGAGTAAGCACTTAGCTTTATTAACCAGTTTTGATACAGGCACAGAAATGCTGGGACATCCCAATCTACAGCTAATTATTTCTTGTTGCTCCTCTGGCAAACATCAGGCTTGTTTCTGGTTCTTTATGTCTTTGTAGCTGATTTAATCACTGCAGTGCCTGAATCTGCCATTACTAGTTTGACTATGGCCTTTGAGGTGAATAGTGGATCACAAGTATATGCTCCATTGTAAGGCAAACCACACCTAAATTTGTGCCTTAGGCGGCAAAGCTGCAAGTGCTGACTGTCACTAAATATTATAACCTCTGTTATGGACTGGGAGCGTCAAAAGGGCAGCTTGAGCATGGAAAGGGGAAATGTGCTGCCAACTCCCTCCACTGGCCACCTTGAAAGATAGGGAAACATTAAAACATAACTGCAAAAAAGTTAGAGAAGATAAGAATGTTGCCCTCCTGGCAAATGTGAGGGGATTTCTGCTGCTGGTTCAGCAACAGCTGTAGGTTGCTTGTAGGTTTCTCATGTGAGGTAAACTGTGTTTAAGGAGACACGCTTTGCTTATCTGTGGGCTGTCTGAAGAAGTACAGAATGTGACATCTGGGTAATATTGACAAAAAGACATTAAGACCTACTTTACTACCCACTTATATGTTGTTATCAAAGTAAAAAATAAACATTATAGTAAGATAAATAGTTAAATAAGGAAAAAGCAAACCACAGACATAGTCAGTGCCATAAAATGTGATAGTAGAATTTCAGCTGTGCTGAGAGTCCCTCCTTTAAGAGAAACATCCAGTGCTAGGACAAAAATCAATGGGCTGAAGGTCTGCAAGCTCAAAAGAGGAAATGTGTGCTCGGTTCTAACTTTTCATTTTTTCCCATGTCTCACTCTTCAATCTTTGTTGATACAAAACCAGACAGTAGCCAATCTTTTTTTTAATTGAGTGTTAGGTGATACAGATCTATGTGCCTCCATCCAGAAGAGCTCACACACAAGGCTTAGCTCAGTTGCCTGTCACAGGTATGTTTGGTTTTTTTTTCCAGTTGCTGCCAGTTAATTTCAATGAATGTTGCACATATCACATGACAGAAATGATTTATTACCCATGTATTGTTATGTAAAGTAAAAGATACAAGAGATGGATCTCTGCTCAGGGACGAATTAACCTGAATTCCTCATGCAGGAGCCTTTTTTGATTCATATAAAAGGATTTTAGGAGATGAAAAGCATACTTCTGGGCGTCTTTTTATGGAGAAAGAGTGGCAAATGCCTCCTTACTTTGAGTAAAGCAGCTACACTAGACAGAGACTTGCACTGCTCGAACTTCAGCTAATGTAAATCAAGGAGTATTGATTTATCATGGCTGAGGATTTTGCTCTGTGCCTCCTTGCTCACCGATGCTCAGTAGCGAGTGATTGTTTTTCACAGAGCCTTGTTGTTTGGCTCAAATGTGGGGGCACAGAAAAATGACAGGAGAAGTTTCAAGTTTTAAAACTCAGTCTTTATATTTAATGAAACTACAAAAAGCACATGTATAGACTGAGATAAATCTTTCATGGTGGGAGCACTATCTCCTGTTCCATGTGCTAAAGTTGCATAACCTGCCTGTTGCAAAGATTATGGGAGCTGTCACAGTGAATGTCCTTCCTAATTTTTAAACCAGGAGTTCAGCTTTAAGATTGATTAAAGCACTGGAAGAATAAATGGCACCTTTGGTGCCTTTCAAACTTGGCTGAACTGCAGCACGATCCAGTAGCAAGTCTATCTCTACTGCCTAAGGAATTGAAGCTGTACTGTGCAAAACCTAATACTTACAAAGTAGGACTTTACGCCTCAGGATTTGAGGATAAAAATGAATTAGCTGGATCAAACCCTCCTCACAGCTAAAAGATGAAATTTTCACCTATGTTAGATGTATAGTTGCTGCTAATTGTTACTGATGATTGTCTATGCAGCAAGTTAAACTGGGAAAGCCCTTGCTTACATGCCCTTGACTCTGTTCCAGAGTAGTGTGGAGAGGATTCCAGGCAGCATCTCTGCACTTAAAACTCCCACAACCAAGCTTCAGGGATGACCTTGCTTTGCAGAGATTCTCTTCTTATGATTGTTACATGAGATAAGGGACAGCAATATAAGGCTGTGAGCCTAATGTTTAAAGAGCCTGCAAGTAATGTGATGGTGAAATTCTCTGGATTTTGGATAACAGAAGGCCTCTATTGCTGTTTTTGTGTTATGATGCCCTCAGCAGAAGAGAGTTGCAGCATTAGAGTTCAGAGTTAGCACTAAGGATTGTCTGCAAAATGTATACATCAAAAGGACAAATGATGTGTTAAAGATAAGTGTGAGAAGAACAAAGCAACAGCTCACTTTAAGGGCTTTAATGCATACAAGTATGGCTCAACTTGAACAAATGAAGTATTTTTTTCAATTAAATAGCAATGAACTATATGTACTGTTCAGAAAGGGAAGCAGATAAAGCACATAATTTCAAAACACGCAGCTGCTCAAATATAAATTTCCTATTTATTGAGATTTCAGATATATCAGAGTAAAGGTCTCAGAGTGGCTGAGCAAGTCAATCATTATATACCTTGTTAGTGTGACAGCCCCTTGTGTATCATTTGACTGGAAATAAACCACAAATACCCCAAACCCCTACTGTTCCTGCTTCATGGTGCATAGATCTATTGTGTGTTGTGTCACTTAGAGATCTGACAGCAGGCTACCAAATGGCAGATGAAAATACACAATCAAGCCTTCATTTTCATAAATGGAATTAATGCACAGACAGGAAAAATAGAAGTGTTTTCATTAGTGGTATTTCAAGGGTCTATACTCAAAATGGAGACTGTTGTAAGCTCTACTGAACACTTGATTACATACACAAATGAATGGCTTTCCCAAGTATGTAATATTTGCTTTTCCAGCTTTGATCCTTTTGTAATAAGAAGTCTGTGCCAAATTATTTTCACAAATGTTACATCTTTTACCTGGCTAGACTGACAAAAACATAGCCTGGGGGCTCTGCCAGCACTGCTACTAGTCCAAATGAAGTGTGGGTTAGCTGGCGTCTTTAGGCCTTGTCTTTTCTTTACCCCATTACTTGCACTTAGAAAACGCCTAAAAAGCATTGATTTAATTTTGTTGGGTCTTGAACTGAGCAAAACCAAGAAGTAATAAAAGTGCTTAAACTTGGCCATATTTAGAGCATAAAGAAAAGTTGCTGGTGGTGTGAATTTACATGTACATTGTGACCAGTAAGTCAGTCTGGAGAAAAGAATATCTTTTCATTAATTAAAAATAATTCTGCATTGATTAAAACATTTTCCCTGTATATTTTTTTCTCCTATCTGTCTCGTTTGAGATGAGAGTTCCAGGAAGGAGTACAATGATTTTGACTCTAAATTCATGGCAAGATTGCACATTTTTATTTGCTCTTCTGTAGTAGTGTCTTGTGATTGAAGCTTCTACAGTTTTAGGATGAATTGCTCATGCCTAAGAAGCAAGTACTGCATTAGAATGTTTGGGTTTTTGGGGGGCTGTGTGGGGAGAAATTAAAAAATGTTAGCTAGACCTTTAAGGGCTGGAAAGGGCACAAATTAACCACTTGAAGGTAAATTAACAGGAAAAGTATTTCCCTGATGAAGAAATTTCTACTTCACATTTCTGGTCTTTATACTCCAAAGAGTTATTTTAGTTTAAAACAGCATTAAGAATAAATTGATATGGAAGGTATCTTGCCAAATCCTTATTCTAGTCAGATGAACGTTTTCTGCTGCAGCTTGCTGTTCTTTCTGCTTTAGACTGTGATCATTGCTCCGAGTAGTTGTTATTGACAATCTTTCTCTAGTCAGCAGTTGCTGTCTTCTAACCCAAGCCACTTTCAGTGACAAACAGGTTGTGGTCCAGACCTCCAGGAGGTATAAAACCCCGGTAATACTCCTATATTGACTGTACAGAGCAGCGCTCATCTAAATCTGCTAGCCCAGCTTATGATTATGGCTTCAGCTTGGCCACACTTCAAAAGACTACAGATGTGATAAGACAAAGCTCTCAAACTATTAATACTTCTCTTTTACTGGAAGAAAAAACCCTGTGGTTCTCAACACACGTTCCTTCACAGAATTAAGCCTTTGATGATAAAAAGAGTATTTAAGCTGTCGTCTTTCCCCTCCTTACTACTGTATTTTCAGCTTTGGACCTCAGGCTCACATGAGCCCACAGAAGGACTTCTTCAGGCTAGATGAGGCCTGGATTTATATTCACTGCATCTCAGGAGGATGGCATAACCATCTATCTCGAAGCGGACAGCAGATGGTATGCTGCAGATGTGCATGTTTGCACCGCTTATTAGTTTATAGAATTAAGAAAGTTAATTTTAAGGTTTTTTTTAAATATTTTCCCTAGAAGTGATAATGAAGTGGTTTTCCCATCCTCCTCTCCTATGCATTGATTGCTCTATGTGATTGTGCTGCTTCTGAAATGTGTCTTTCAATATCTGACAGTGAGGGTTATTCATTCATATGTAAAGATCTAATTCTCTCTCTGTGACTCAGTGCTTCTGTCTGCACATAGTATTAGCTCTCCCTATAGAATGGAGAAGAATTGTGAAAACATAGGTTAATACTTCATGTGATTAATTACTTAATATCACCAGCCATACAAAAGATCCTTTAGTAAATACTTTTTTGACTGTATTTTTTGCTCTTTCTTTTTTTGGGGGGGGAGGAGTCAGATTATGAGAGTTACTTTAGGAAGATTGCTGTTGTTGGTAGAAGATCCCAAAAGAGGGAGTTTGAGTTTTCAGCTATTTGTTCTTGCTTCTATTTTTGTTTTTCTGGACGCATTATTTTTCTCATAAACAGTTTACAAGTAAATTAAAAGTTCTGATTGCATTTTAACTGTAAAAGAGACACTGCAATTTTTTCTAATAGGTATGTGCACATTCTTGAGACAGGAAAGAAGTGATCTGTGAAAGAGATCAGACTGATGGATTGAAGGCTTGTACTTATTCAGCCAAGTGAACACGAACTATAACTCTGCATTCCTCCCTCTCTTTACTCCATTAAAATGCTCCACCTCTTTATTAGAGAGATCCCTATAGTTTAGGATTTGTGACAGACCGGTGCTTGGCTTCTCTGAGGAGCAGCCCAACAGGGGACTGGCATGTTGTGGTTGAGAGGATGTGGAAACCTGTCTGGAAGGACACCACACCATGCTGCATGAATGTGCTTCAGCCTCACATATGGAGGAACACTGAAGTCTTAGGCAATACAAATTAAGCTCACTATGCATTAAACCTATGTACATATTTTAAAAGATTATCAGTCCTCTAGAACATCCTTTTTAACATATATATTGACTTCAATAAAGTACCACCGACCAAAAAATAATTTGACATTGGTATTTTTTAATTTGTAAGATTTTCTTTAAAGCAAAAGAAAACAACTTTGAAACACTAAGGCACTCCAGTCTTATTTTAGTTGCTATAAATATAAAATTAGACTATAGACTTAATTTCAGTTAGGACAGTAATGGCAGGAAATTATCAACACTTCTGCTCTCAAAGTAATCAGTGATAATTTACAGCTAGGGAGAGCAATCAATATGCAGGAACTGGCTTCACTTTGGGTAAATTGAAATCTTTGACCTGGCAAGGACTGATGCCTTGCTCTAAACTAGAATAGAATTTCCTATGGTAGAAGGGGTATTCAAAATTATTGCATTAATTTACCTAAAAGTAGTAAGTATAGGGACATGCCACTTCATTGGGAAAAACTTCCCCCCCCCCCCAACTATTTATAAATGAACTGCCTGAACAAGGTGCATGTGTAATATTTGTATGCTACAGATATTACACCACCCAAGATAACAGCATTTTTGGCATCTTGCATCACAGAAACACTGTGTGATAGGAGCCCTGAGAAATTGAAAACTTCCCTGAAAGGCCCCTGGTGTCAAATCACTTAACTTTTCTCATTTTTTGGCCAGATGGGCTCATATTTCTTCTGCTGGACACTGACCTCTGACTGAACTTTTAAAGAAAATTCAAGTGATAGTGGATTTGAAAATGTAAGTTGTTCTAACTCATCAGAGAAGCCTGGGAACATGGAAGTTTTCACATTTGGTTATTTCTATCTCTCTCCCAACATGTATGTAATAATAATCCTCACTGGGAATATTACAAGGAGGCATTTCATGCTAACTTCTTGGAAATCCTCTAAATACAGTTGAACAGAGAGTTTGTACTCAATGTAAAAGTTTTGAATAGAATTCCCCATGCTTCCAAAGATACTTTTATTGAATAAAATAAATAGTTGTCCATTGGCTTGTCCAGTCCCTCAGCCACACCTGGGAGTGGGCAGCTCGAGACAGCCTGAAGCACATGGTGGTCCCAACCCTCACCAGTGATGCTGCCCTTGAACCTCTGTAGTCCTTTGGAAGTGGAGGCTGATTTCCCATGGATGTTTTGCACTGTTTTGGGCTTATCAGTTAGGGTTCATCAAATCACGCTTGCAAAGTGAAGAGGCTTAGCGTCAAAAAGTCCATAGCTGTGGTGAGCATATACTCAGTACATTCCAAAGTTTGTATTGTTTCTCTGCCTGTGTTTTTAGTTTTCACTTGGCACATAACTTGTAATGTTATTGGAGTTCAGTCCTCCACAACTCCAGAGATGTTTTCTTTGTGCCATTTGTACTGGAAAAAATCACAGCCTCTCAGAATAAACACCTGACATAGCTTGTCATCCATTTAGTCCCCGTGGGTAGGCTCTCTTTGTATCAGGGCCTCTGGTTTAATAATAATCCTGCAATTCTATTCTCCATTTTTTCTGGCTTGATAGGGGCTTTGCTGGTTAAAGTTGTTGGAATGGGATGTGCTGAAAAACACCTTCTGATGCATTACATGAAAGACTCAATCTAACAGATGTACGAGATTGGTTTATTGTTGTGTTCTTTTACCAGGAAAAGTTGAGACTTTGGGCTAAATCAATGGTGCAATTTGTTTAATGTGAAGTTTGATTTTGCTTGAGTCAGACCTCACTGGTCTTTTCTTTCTCTGAGGCATGCTAATACGTTTCTTTGTACGTTTCTGATTTCCTTCACTTTTTCCTAGATTTGCTTCTCCTGCTGTGAGTTATTTGACAGATATTTATTCATAAAGTAGATTCTTTCCTGCCTGGACTGAATGAAAATATCTTGTGAGTTGTTCTGACTTTTTTTCAGAAGTATTTTGATCCTAACACTTTATGTACAGCAGAAGTCTTACAACCACCAAGTAGGTGCATCTGCTTTGATGAAACTTCTAAATCTTATGTTATGAAATATGAAAATGCTGTGGTGTCCAGGTGGAAAATATAAAGATCCTTAGATTTAATACACAAGAATGAAATCTGCATAAACAACATTATATCCTTGAAGGGAAAAAAGTGCTCTATCTGGCTGCATTGAATTCAAAGGATCTAGTCTGGTATATGGATAAAAAAAGCTGTCTCTGATAATTAAGAAATTATATATGTAATTGCATATTCTGGAATGAAGGCCATGCCACTAACTTTTTTTTTTTTATTTTGGTAACTGCTGCCTGGTTATTTCTGTGTTGTTTACAGGTTGGTGAAGCCTTGCAGTTAGTCCCTGCCTGGACGTTCACCACGTGAGCACTGTGGGGCAGCTGGCACATCGGTAAGAATTTGTCTTCCCAGGGCTTGAGCGGAGGGGAGACACTGCTCTTTAGTGCAGCTCATGTTTGTGAGAACAGAAAGTTCTTTCCTTAGTATTACATCACCACCTGTATGAGGCAGTAAGTCACATTTCTGTGTTCTCAGTTGCTTAAGGAGTATTTTAGAGATATCTCCCATGCAGCCCACAACTTCTTCCCTAACTGAGGAGCTCCCCTTTCTGTTGGCTTTTCAGTTCAGAGAGCCAGACACAGTACTCACACAGGATCCTTCTTACTACAAGCATATTAAATTTGTCCATATGGCTTTTGGAGTCTCATTGGCTCCCGTTGGGCATTTATGGTTATGTGAACCAATGTTAAGACCACAGCTTCTTTACTCTGTTTCCAAATTCTGCCCCTCTGTCTTGAGATTTGGGATTTGTTGTTACCTCAGTTCCTTGGCCGGAACACCATAAACGCTGGTGGGCCATCACTGCAACCCATCAATGGGCAAAATGGGGACAAGTTGTACCTAACCTGCTACGGCTTCGTACACCCTAAATCTTTTTCCTGACCTCCTCAGCACTCACTGGTTATGTTTAATTCACCGAGGAACAGTGGAAGTGGATCTGTGGTTAGAAATGGTGCCAAGGGCCATATGCCCACATGATGTGCTCCTCAAGGATTTTTCTTTTGGCTGGCTCTAGACTGATCCTGTGTCCTGAATGTCTATTTGTGGCCAGGGTACATTAGATGTACCCCTCCTCCTGGAGGGCATCTTGGAGGATACCTGACCTCATAGGGATCTAGTTTGTGTGCTCTGCTGCTGTGTTACTGGAGAGTGTTCATCTTGGAGCAATTCCTGTCTTGAACTAAAATGCTGATGCAAATGCACCACACTCTGTACATGAACAGCTCCTCTAGGCTGCCGTAATGAACTCTTGGTTTTGCCGTGTATGTAGCTATGAGTCAGTGATGCTTTTATTTTGTGTGCCCTACTTTTACTTTTCTGATACTCATCCTCACAGGCAAGAAGGCTGTATTCATTTGCTTCTCGGAGAAAATGCGGGCTGAGAAGGAACACACATTCTGTCTTAAATTTGTTCTCTTTTTTTAAAGCCTGAAAATAGTCATGTGGAGGAAAACAAAAATAGTTTAACAACCAAAAAGAAGTTAGCAAGAAATGCCATAAGACATGCTTTGTTGCACTGGCCTATTTCCCTTTATAAAAGCATCTTCTTTCTGAACTTGTAACATGATCTGGCCGGTTTGTGTCGACTCGGTTTAGTAATAAAGTTTGTAGTAGAGGACAGGTGGTATGCAGGGAAAGGGAGGGTGGATTATCCACTATTCTGTGGATTCATTTCTTTAAAAAACATCCTCTCTTTCTGAAGATTACAAAAACATTTCCAAAACAACATTTCTCAATAGAAATGTCACAGTTTCTGAACCATTTTCTATATTTAAAAATCAATCCTTCCCCATGCTAAAAACATGCTTGGGTTTTGTATCCCATGTCCTGGGCATACTGCCACAAACTGAAAGCATTGCTAGGTGATTGGAAGTAAGGTCAGCAGCGTCTTTGTCAGCACTGTGGAGCTCTGTTATCCATCAGTAAATCCAGCAGTAAGGAGAGTTTGCAGGACTCAGATGTGCCTCCTCAGCCTGCTGTGCTGGGCATCTGTCACAAGGTCCCTTAATGGTGAGATGTTGACATTATCATTTTTCACAAAGTTGTAGGTGAGTTATGAGCCAAAAGCAGATAAAAAGACAAAATAATTTATGCAGCATGTAGCTCTCCAACCACACTCAGCCTTCCCTGCCTAGACAGAGGCAAGACTGGAACAGTGTTTCCAAGAAGTACTCCAAGTTTCCAAGAAATATTATTAATGTTTCTCAAAGCAAAATTTTCAGGTGTGGTTGCATAATATTTTGTCAATGTTGTGTTAAGCAAAGTGCTTATCACAGACCTGAGACCTCAATTTGGAAAAATAATGGTATTACATGTTTGATTAATTCTCTTCTCTGATAGTAATCAGTGGCAGTGCAGTGGGAGAAGTGTGGGCTTCCTCAATCTGCCAAAAGAAGGTCTTTCAATCTTGCCAAAACCCCCTGCTATTATTTGCGCCCAGACCTCAGTCTCGCAAGCTGTTCTGTGCGGGTGGACCTCAGCGCTTCACCGGTGACTTTGTTGACGACAGCAAAATGGAGAATTCAACAGCAGGGACACAATAAATCCCTGATTGCTTGGAAATTGGTCATCAGATCCCTCTGAAGAAAAAGCTCAGACCACTTGTATGCTACAGGGACTGGACTTGATGCTCTTTTAAAAAAGGCATCTCTGCAGTAGCTGGAATATTAATTTTATACATATTTACTTTGCAACCTGAAATTCAAGGAAGAATGCGGTAGAAGGATGAATTTCTTAGCAGATTCTGCTGTGTCAGAATCACACAATATGTGTGGCTGTCTTGATAGGCAACGCTTAAATTGGCAAGATGAGCCATTGGCAATACGGGGTACGTCTTTGGCGCAGTTGGAATTTCTGTGAACAGAATAAATTGTGTGGCTGAACAGCCTGCGCTGTGGGTCAGGAGCCCTGTATGCTGCTTAGCGCTGTGTGGACACAGAGAGGTGAATTGAGAGCTGTCCTAAGGTTGGCTTTTGTTTTTTTAAAACTAACATGTCTGAGAAAGATGGAAACAGAATCTGACTGTCATCTGGTGTTCAAATAGCTGTTGGCAGCTGGGAAAGCACTGACATTCCCAGGCTTTGGAAAGCCTGGTGTGCTCAGGGGTGGTGAGAGGCCTCTGAAGGTGCTGAGCTCTGGTACTCACTTTCCATGGGATGGTGTTTGGGTTGCACAAGAAACGGGGGGTTGGAGGCACAGCAACTTCTGTCTCTCAACATGTTTCTCTTCTGTCTCCCACAACAGCAAATCGGCCGTGGAACCCAAGGCTGTTACCACACCCTGTTATCCAAATCCTGTTTCTGTTAAAGCTGTATAGAGCATCCAGAAGAAGGATCACATTAAAAAACCCAAACAACCGTACTTGCTCTGTCCCAGGCTTCAGAGTGATTTTTTTTTTTCCTTTTTAATATGTTTTCAGTGCTTGAATTTTTAAAAAAATCCATAGTACCAAATGTAACAAATTCCCAATTATTCTTAGTAGACACTGTAAATAGTGAGTGTAAGGTGGTGCCAGGTGTGCTCCAAAATACATACCTTTAAATGCTAAGACTGATAAAAGATGAGAAAAGTATTCCCAGAACTGAGGAAAAGAACATGTGGAATATTGTGCCTGCAAACATTGTTCTATTTGCCAACCTGTTATTACAAGACGGTGTGGAAAAATATAATTGCTACAAATATATTACAAACAACTGTGAAAGCAACCTGGTTTTATTTCCTCAAGCCACACCTGGAAAAATATCAGTTAGTCTCCATCTAACAGAGTTCTAAAATTAATTCTTTCCAGACTTTTAAAAATGTTTTTGATATATTTCCCATTTGTATTAATCAGATGCAATTATTTATAACTAAGTCTTCAAGTTTTGTTAATATAAGCTTATCAGTTCCTGTGCTGTAAATGTTTTGGGGTTTTTTGTTTTTTGTTTTTTTTTTTTCTATGTATGCTTTCTCTCTTACTTTAATGTGAAAGGTCTCTCTCTTTTGGCTAATGGCTATAATGAAAGCTTTTACTGCTAAATTAAAATAAAATGAGTTAATGGCTACCCATGTCCTAGTTAAAATGTGCATCAGTTTGCAATGACCACTGCTTTGGGATTGTACTGTGTGTTTTATCTTAGGCCAAATGTAGTGAGAGTGTGAAATTTAGCCTTAAAAAGTGCCTAATCTGCTCTTTTGTGAACTATTTATAGTTTATTTTATTTACTAATAGCCTTACCACCCTTTAAGATGGTAGATGGTAAGATTTAAGACTGGTAGATGATTGTTTCAGATTAATTTTTTTTTTTGTTAATATTATTGAAAATGGTCTAGACATTCAGAGAGTAAATGAAAAATGGATAATTTAAATTTTTTTAAATTTGCTCCCTTATGATGTGAAACAGCAGTAGATTTTTTCCAAAGGAATACACCTATGCCAACTGACTTTTACTGTTCATATGAATATCCACTTAGGTATAAAGAAAAGAAAATACATAGAAGAGAGCAGATTTAACTCTAAATGGGTAATTTTAAAATTAAAGATTACTCTGATTTCCAGACTTTTGATTTTTTTAAATTCCTAATCCTCCTTTTTATAACATTTTGTGTGAAAGTCCGTATGGATCTTTGTATGATACATGTAAGCAACCACAGGGATGAATTCACTTTTCTATCTTGGTATCACTTTCAGAAGGAACAGGTCTGAGCCCATTTACTCTCAACAAGTTTTAAAAAGACAGTGCAATATATTGCCACTAATACTCCATCAGCATGATTTGCAAGTAAAATGTTACACTTTAAGGAATTCTTTTTTTTTTGTAGGAAATATGTATGTGTGACTTCTTGAGTATGTGCTGAAGCCTCCAGCATGTAAAACAATTGTCTGCAAATGCTGGCTGTTCTTTTCAAGGTTTGGAGGTTTGGTGAAGAAGTGTTGATGATATTTGTGTACTTCACAGAAACCTCACTTCTAGGCAGAGGAGGCAGGAGGCACCGTGCACCTCTGTGCTAAGCTCAGGATGCTCCCTGATGCAGTCCTGTAATTCCACACAGCAGTGTGTTCCCCCTGCTTTTAGTGTGTTGGGTCTCCTGAGCAAGCTCTTGAGAATCAAAAGAGCAGCTGCAGGAGAAAGCAATGAAAGTGCAAAGGCTATGGACCTGGCCTTATCAATTGTACCTGCAAACCTGTAGTTAACCAAATCAAGTGCTCCTTCCAGCCAGTTTAGGAGGCCTTGGCTTTAGAAGACCTTGAACTTCCCAAGTCTTGCCAGATCTTCCAGCTGTCACTGCAGTGTTCACCTTGCTCAGCTGAGCTGTCTAGTTTCACACAACCCTATGTTCTCCTTTGGTCTCAAGTGGAATCAAGAACATTTGCCAAAAGCTGAAGCTTTTATTTATAAATGTACAAATGAGCTCAAATAAAAGTTTGCAATGATTCATTTAAATTAGGGCACTTATCCATAGACACTGGAGTTTGTTATGGAACAATACAGAGACTTTTTGATGGGAAAAATATTAAGCCGATTGTTTATACTTGGATTTATGGAAATACACGAGCATGTATGTACATTTGTTATCTGTGGTCATTTTTCCTGTAAAAAGTGTGTTGGCAGGTATGCTGTATACTTTCTAAAGAGCCTCTGTGCAAAGGCAGTAAAAAGATCTTGTTTGTCTGGGCCTTGAGAAAAAATATTTATATTAGCTAACAAATGGTTCTCTGCTAACAACCACATCTAGCTGAATTATTTATTTAAATCTAGGAAATTAGGCATATTTCTTTGAGTAAATTATATATGAACTATCTTATTCATTAGTCTACCAATTATGTGCTGGCTGACACATTATCTAACAATGTTTTAGATGATTGCTGTCCATCAGTGGATCAATACATTATTTGCAATATGTTTGTTTTGGTTTGGTTTGGTTTTTTTTTTAACTGTAACTTTTAACAAATATGTTGCTTAGTGAAGTCACAGGACAATTCACGCTAAACGATGGTTGACTGATTGGGTTATGGTGTCAACACTGCCTTGCACAGCAACACTGAAAAATATGGTTGCTTAAATGCTTGATCTGCATTTTTTTTTTTTTTTTGCTATCCTTTTCTTCCTCTTTTCATAAGAAACACTTCAATTTATGCTTACGCTTCTGCATGTTGCACACGAAACCAGAAGAATATGGCACCACTTGAGGAAAACAGACAAGTCAGTGGAGCTCCAAGATGTTATGCACACCTTCCTGTGTTGCAGGACACATGCCCTTTGCTTTTTTTTCACTGGAAGAAAATCAACTGCTGCTTAAAACCTAACTGAGAATACTCCACCCTCAAACAAGTTACATATGTCAGAGACCTTGGGATGGCCTTTTGGCTTACTGTGGAGATTGGCCTTTCACTCCTGTGACAGTTCAGAGGGGCAAAGTGATAGTGTCAGAAGAAGTTTATCCTTTTTTCACTTTTGAAGTGTTTTATAAAGTGTAATAACATTTTTTCCATTTTTCTTTTCTTTATAGCTAGGAGGCAAGTGTGAGACTTGAGCTCTTGCCTGAAGGTCTGCTGGCGTTCGGCTCTGCTCCTGTCCCTTCCCCAATCATCATTGGACAAAAATCTGTTCCAAACATCTTGCGGTATTCCCATAATTATTCATCTGCTCATACTGGGATTACAACTTCTTTTTAAGTAGCTGTTGTGAAAGGCTGCCAGTCATTTCAGGACAGTTTATGGCAGTTGCTCAAATGGTTTACAATTACCTCTAGGTATGTCTATAAATTTGAAAACAATAAGAGCTCTATGCTCAAATGTAACATCTTTTCAGCTCACTGTATGTAGGACATCTGACTGGGTTATCAATATGCACAGAAAGGGGAATGTGTCTTCCAACTACTGTGGTTTCACAGAAATCATGTCTCAGTTACCAAAGAAATTTGGTTTTTTGCTTTTTTTTTTTTTAAGAAGTGAGCTATTACAATTCCCTAATTAACTTTTGGTCTTTTTCATTTAGCCTCATTAGTCTTTTCTTAGTTAAAAATATTGATTCTAGTTTTGCAAAGAAGGCCAAATGGTGGTGGCTATTTTTATCCTTTGCTCAAGTAGAGGTGGACAGGAATGAATCACAAATCACCTAGCTGCTATGTTGGGGATGTAAATCTCTGACTCCTTTTTGTGGATTCATTTAGAAAGATCACTAAAGCCAGTCCATTCCCTAACAAGCCCCATGGCTGCACAGATGCTTGGACTAAGGTCCGTCATGGCTTGACACCCTTTTTCTCCATCAGTACCAAGGGGTAAAATGAAGAACCACTATCTGAATGACTGAGCCTAAGTCCTGGTGCTTGGTGCTTGCATGAGCTACATTGTATGTGGGTACGGTGTGCCTGGCTTTGTTGACTACGCTTTCTTCTTTGCCCTTGGACATGCCCTTACAACAGGGGATGTGTCTGGTGGAAACTGGGGACTGAACCAGGGACTGCCCTCGGACCTGCTCTGTTTTCCCTGTTTTGGCACTGGGGAACTACACCCGTGATGGAGGGGCCATTGCCTTGCCCTGTTGCCAGTGGTTCCTGTCTTGCGTCCCCTTGGGAATGTCTGCCATTGCTGCTCCCTGACCTCCAGCACATGGCAATCTTGTCACACACACATCAGCTCTTCTACTTTCATCATAACTTGTCTATTTAGTTTCTCCTTCTATGGCAGCATAGCTGTCTTTGTTTTCTGTTCTCTGTCTGCCTTTTCTGGGTTGGCCACATCTTCTTCTTAAAGAATGTCATGTCCACCTGTGTCTCTACGTCGCAGATTTACACAGCAGCAAGATGATGTTTTTAGCTTTGCTCTCCACCCTTCCTAATAATTATCAGCCAGTTTTCCTCTTGAGCACTAACTCAATATTTGACAAGAGCTGTCTGAAATGACCCCAGCATCCTTCTCCAAGTGGTAATAGCTAGTTTAGAGTCCCTCTTTGCTTTTATGCACAGATACTTCCCCCCCCCCAACCATGTGCATTACTCTGCATTAATTGGCACTGAATGTAATTTGCCATTTTGTTGCCAAGTCACCCAGTATCATAAGATCATTCTGTATATTGTGTTAGTTTTTCCACTCTCTTGAAAACAACTGTTTCATTTGGAAATGTAATTCTTTCACTCTTCATATCCTTTCCATGTGTGAGCCCCCAAGAGAAGAGCTTCCAGCACGGATACTCAAAGGATCTAGGTGTAACTTCTCACTGGTGAAAGCTGACTTTCTAGTCCATCTTTTCCTAACTTCTAACTGGATTTGAACCTGAGAGAGACCTTGCCTCTCATAGCATGACATTTTAATATACTTAAGAAAAGAGATGCTGCTAGGAGCTTTTTGGTAAGCCAAGAATATTATGTCACTGGGAGCACCTTGGGAACACGCACTTCTTTCAAGATTTCTTAGATTTGTGGGGCATGAGGTTTTTTCTACCTCAGTGACTCTTTCTGGCTATCCTAATTGTCCATGTGATCACTAAAGCTAGTCTTTGTTACTGTTTTTACCTCCTTAATCCCCAGAGAGGTGCAAGTAAAAGGGAATGTCCAGTTCTTAGGTGCTGCTACCAGTGCAAGCTGTTTTTTTCCCCTGCATTTATCCATGCCTATAAATCCCTTGTTATCAAGCCATCTGACTGTACAATCTCAGCAGTACCCTTGCCTCACAGTGCAGAGCTATGAAATGGGGCTTGGATCATCACCACTTGCAGTGCAGCGATGTAGCTCACTACTCTGGAGCAATGCTACTCGCCTCAACTTCTGGGAGCTGTCCATTGTTGTGTTGTGTTTGACCAGCTTTGAATGGTGGTCAAACATCAAGTAATTACATACTTGAGTAGCCAAATCCTTTCCTTCCTAAGCCTTTCTTACTCCTGTAGAAATAAATAAGAAACACGTTAACCCACTGCTGTGACTATCAGCTACCAATACATGAGATGTTCAAACTGGTGCATGGGGCTCTTGAGGACCCTCTGGAAATAAACTGCCTCAAAAACAAAGAAATAACGAGAGCTCAGGTTTACCTCTTTTTCTGTGAAATTCACTGCTTTTCCCTTCATGATGCAACTGCTTAGTGTGCTGACTGCCTGATAATTGAGTTATTTAATTGAAGAAATGACTTCTTAATAGCTCCTCTTTAATTATTTAGCAGTTCAACAGAGGTAGCTTGTCTGGTCATGAAGCTAGTGACAGTGGTACTTAATGTCAGCTAAATTCTGGCATTATCTCTGCCTGAGGCTCATAATTCATAGATCACCATCCACTTGAGTTTGTTTATCCATCTGCTGTTGTTTGCTCTCATTCAAAACTTTCAAATTAAAAACCAGCTTTAACCACTTGAATACTGATGTTGTTGGAAATATTTTTTTTCTAGATTAGTCTGATCTAACTCAAGCACTACATAGATAAGCAGCTTTTGGCTAAACTGCATTTGGTTTTCAGTCTAAGTGCACACTAGCACTGGGGTTTGAGTTGCCATAATATTTTTATAATAGCTCATTAGTGGGTAAGCACAGGATTAGTTTAGCTTTAAATGTTACCCCTGTGCTTATATATTAATTTTTAAACTATAATCTGAATATCATCAGTATCCCTATTAGACTAACTAAACAACTTCCAGCAGCCACTGAAATCTGCCAACCAAACTTACAATGGAGAAATAATAGAGCTTTGTTTTGTAATTTATAATTTCTCTCTGATTTTTCTTTGAACTACATGGTAGATCTTCCTTAATTTAGATGTATTCTGAGTGTCTTAAAGCAATTAACTTTTATGCTAACTTTCATTTGTTAATAAAAAGCAAGTTCAGGTTTGACAGCACTAAGGGCTAAAGAAAGAAGATATATCTGGGTTTTCCAATGATTCACAAATGTAATTAGTCTTTTGCTGCTCAAAAATGTTAGAATATAAGAAAAATGCAGAGGTTGTCCAACTGGGTGAAAAAAAACTGGGGGGAAAATATGTTTATTGGCAAAAGGGAAATGAGAGAACAAGGGTAAAATGTATCAGGGAAAAAAACCCCAAACAAGCAAAGAAAAAACCCCCCAAACAAAAAAAAAAAAAAACAAAAAAAACAACCAAACCCCAAACAAACAAATGGTGGCTGAAATGGCTTAATATTTTAAATATTTTAAGATAAATTCACAAATAAATGGTCCAGATGGAAGCCTGTGATTAGAATGCAGCTCTGTATTATTGAACTAGTAAAGAGTGACTCATTCTACCCATTATAAAATTCCCATCTCCCACAAATGAATAAATTTTTGTTATAAAAGTTCTCACTAGGCTGATGCTTGGCAGAGTTCTCAGCCCAGGAGAAGGGTGTTTAGTATTTAATTCCTTTATCAAAAGCAAAGTTTGGTGGAAACAATTGCAGCTGTGTGCTGGTTCCAGTCAGTGCTTGAGCTTCTGGGTGATAACTCTGGTGGGAGCTTCTGCCTGTGCAATACCAGCTGTGCAGTGAGGAGCTATGAAATGGACCCTGCCCTGCCAGACTCTGCAGCAGTAGACCAGTGTCTGCAATGAAGTCACATATACCTTGGATTTACCAAAGGCAAGTCATGCTTGACCAATCTAATAGCCTTCTCTGATATTGTAACTGGATGGAGAGATGCAGGGAGACCAATAGATGTGGTCTTTCTTGACCTTAGCAAGGCTTTTGACACAGTCTCCCATAACATCCTTGTGGAGAAACTCAGGAAGTGTGGGATAGAAGAGCAGAGAGTAAGATGGATTAGTAACTGGTTGGACGATAGACTCCAAAGAGTGGTGGTCAATGGTGCCAAGTCCACCTGGAGAGCTGTAACTAGTGGAATCCCCTGGGGATCAGTGCTGGGACTGGTCCTGTTCAACATCTTTATCAATGACATCGATGACAGGACAGAATGGCTTCTCAGCAAGTTTGCTGATGACACAAAACTGGGAGGATTGGCAGATACACCTGATGGTTGTGCGGCCGTTCAGCAAGACTTGGACAGACTGGAGAACTGGGCAGAGCAGAACCTTATGAGTTTTAAGAGGGATAAGTGCAGAGTCCTGCACCTGGGGAAGAAGAATAAAGTCCACCAGTACAGACTGGGAGGTGATCTGCTGGAGAGCAGCCCTATGGAGAAGGACTTGAGAGGCCTGGTAGACGACAAGTTCTCCATGGAACAGCAATGTGCCCTTGTGGCCAGGAAGGCAAATGGTCTCCTGGGGTGCATTAAGAAGAGCGTGTCCAGCAGATTGAGGGAGGTTCTGCTCCCCCTCTACTCTGCACTGGTGAGACTGTATTGTATCCAGTTCTGGGCTCCCAGACCCAGATATCCTGCCTTTCCACTAAGACTGTCATTCAGAGAATAACAACTGAATTGAACTTCACAGGTTTGTTTCAGCACTCCTCATCAAAAGCTCTCCTGCAATCCTCACTGTGCAAGATGCTGCCATAGAGTTTATCCTTCTGCTCTGCATGTTAAAAAACCCACTGTTTGAGTGCATGCTCCCCATTCCCTGTCTTATTAGAACGGTATTGGTGTCACTGTGCAAGAACTGCATCTACTCAAGTCAGATCAGAAATCAACTTAATACCACTTGATTTGCAATAAGCAGCCTTAGAAAGTAAAGCTTCTGTTCCTTTCCATCCACTGTCCCTATTCTGTCTCACTCAAGTGGTGTGTAGCAGTTTCCTTGACTTGCTTGCAAACAGTCAAGATCAAACATGACATCAGCATCAAGGGGAAGCAGAACTGGGCATCAGACAGAGCAAGTTTTACGCAATGAGTAGCTGCTGTACAATAGCTACTTTGTCATTATATTCTACAGAAGGTTTTCATGTGCCTCAAGATGTAGAGGAAGAATAACTGGACTGTGCCTTCTGTTTGTACTTTTTCAGATTCTGTATAAACATTCACTGATCTTAGGCAGGCATTTTTATTGCTAAAAATGGAATGATTTGCAGCTAGGAAAGTCATATTAGAAACTTTGTTTTCTTTTTTTCTTTTTAGAATAGGTTTGAAATGCATCCAAGAATGGAAATATGCTACATTGAAGCTAAAGACAATGTTGAAATGATTCTTTTTCATTCTTGGACTAATTTGTGCTGCAGTGGTGCACCAGTACCTCTGCTTATTGGTTGCCTATGATACTCAAGAGATTTGCAGCTCTGGCACCTGAGTTCTGGTAAAGTGATCCTTGTTAACATGCATTGCCTTTTACCGCGGGGAATATCTTCATTTTTGTGAGTTAAACTGTACATTAATGTCAAATTCCTTCATCAGTTCCATTTTAAAAACTCCAGTGAATTTCAGAAGAGGTTTGTGTTCTGGCTGACAATCTATGCAATTAAAAGCAGTCAAAGATAATTCATGTGAGATTAATTACTGTAAAGACAGAAAGTTACATGGGGGTTCTCACTAACAAAAGAGTTTTGCACTGAAAAGAGATTTTAGCTGATTCTTCTATTGCCACGACTTTACAAAGGGTTTATTTTCATGAAACTTTAAATGACATAGCGTGATAGCTACTTTCGTGAGTTTTCTGCTCTCAGTTACATGACTTTGAAAGAAAAGACTCCCAGATGTCTATAACCACAACATGTTCATCTTGCCTCCTGCTTTTAATCAGGTAACTCACTTGACAAGCAGCCTGCATACTACACCTGAACAATCAACCTAGATAACCCTTTTGATATATTAACTGACCTTGTATCTCCAGATCTTGCATCTCTGTGCAAACCTGGAGTTATGCCTGAGCTGTGCTCATAGGCTTCACTGTCTTCAGGACCTACAAGCCTGGCCTTGAAGGTGGATTTAGGGAGTTAGTAACAGACTTTGGGTGATCTACATGATAGTAAATGCACAAAAGAATCTCAGTCTGAAATTTAGATCCTCAAAGCTCTTATTAACTGCCACCTGCCCAAGTTGTTCCCAGAGGTCATTGCTCTGTTCGAAAGTTATATTCCTGGGCATGACTTTGGCTTTGCCTCTGGTTTCTGGCTTTTATTGGACAGATACCAGTGACTTCTGACTTTTGTCAGGTTTCAGACTCATCTCCTGGTGCCCATCACACAGTGCATTGAAACACTGTTTTACTTCCTAGAAAGCACTTTTGCACCTATAGCAGTGACTTCACTGCTCAGCAGCCCATGGGATGCTTGGAGAAATGCATGGATGCCTGTGTTGAGATCTATTAAGCATGAAACACAATTCAAGACTGCAACAGGCATACTCTTCGGAGGGGTGAGATCTAAATTTTACTGTTATCCCATTTTTTCCCTAGACATCTGGGATCAAAATCAGGTTGCACTCATATGACAACTACCTTGGGAACCTCCAGAAAATTAGAGTTTTTACTTAAAATCAAGCCTAAACTGACTCTTGAGTTCATGTCCTACTCATAGCACTATTAAGCATTTTGTTCAGTGGCTGTTTAATGCAAATTGTAAAAATTTCCTGGGAACACAGACTGAAACACCAGAATGTTAGTTTGTCCTATGCATATTCCTGGTCTTGTGAACACCGCATCTTTTGCTGCTGTGGAATAGCTTAAAGAACAACAGTGAATTAGAGCAGCGTGTGATGGCTGGGTTCTGAGAAACTGGCTGGCCCTTCCTGATAGTACAGAAATGGGAGCATGTCTTGTCACTGATACAAGAGTCCCAGCTGTTGCATGCCATCCAGTCAAGGGACATCCAGCTTGGGAAGAGCTGGCCCAAAGAAGGAGGTGGACAAGGGAGTGCCTTCAGTGGTAAGATATTGTAGCTCACCAAATTGCTTCCAAGCACAAATGCAGCAACACACTATGTCATCAGTGTGTGATTTTATTACCAACAGCTACAGAATGTGTCAAATTAACTCTGTATCTAATGTAAAGTAAGATTTGGTCAGATTATATGTGCTGCCATAGACCAACCCAGGTTCTGGTGCTGCTTCTTAATGATGTTAGGTGAAAACAACTTTTTCTGTAATTTCCTTTTCTCCATTTTCCTCCCTCATCAGAGACTGTATGAACCTGTGGATGCTATGCAAAATGAATTTCTTCTGCACAGTTATGGCTTTATCCTGGCCACTGCAAACAACCCTGTCTTTGCATTCATTCCTGCTCCCTGTGCCTTCCGAACTATCTCCATCAAGCTGATGTCACTGAGGCTCAGAACAAGGAGTGAGTTCTCTGTTACCATGTCAACTTTTAAATAATTTCTCATTTGCTAGATTATTTGTTGGTTCTTGGATCTCCAATACCACACATCTCCCACTGATTCTGGTCAGATCACTTGTAACTTCAGATGTGCTGTAAAACTCTAGTAGTGCTTATTCTGTCTCCACAGGAACGCTGCATGAAAGTTATCTTTGTCCCACATCTTTGAAAATAATTTTTGTATGGTTCCTTTCTGCATGGCAGATCTAATGTGGGACAATGAAAGATGTATTTATTTATTTATTTAGCCTACTTCCTAAATTCTGTTTAACTGTCTGAAAATCATTTTAGGCACCGCTGTAAATCTCACCAGGTGCCAAGCTGCTTTTTCTCAGATGTCTAAACACCTTCTAAAATCTGACAGCACATGAATTGTTTGTCCTTTCTGCTAAAGTGTCACAAGGTTATCACTATTGCCAGATTCATTTGATTACTTTGTAGCCCTCATTTTATTTTCAGGAATCATATACCTATAAATCAAGAAGACAAATTAGTGCAAATTTGTAATTATCCTGCTTCCGCTTCCATATTTGTCCATAAAGACATGCACAAAAGAATAGCTCACTATTTATATTTAATTCCTGTCTTCACAGCTGTAATGGATGGTGCTTGGTTGCCCCAAATCAATAATATCTCTTCAGAAGTCTCATATCACCAAATCACTGCATGGAATAACAATCAGAATAATTTCATTTAAATGGATACAATTAGCACTGGGGATGAAGCTATTAAATAAAGTCTATTGATTGTTTATCAGGCACTGAGGTGAGATAATTTAAACATGCCGACTGCTAAAAGTGATAGATAAATTGCCAGCATATTACTGTGCAGCTACTACATTTAATCTTAATTAATAATTTAACTTATTATTAAATTTCAGTGACAAAGGTAATGAGAAAGACTTATCTGAGATTCTTACCTTAAACTAACTCAAGGACCCCACAGATGTTTGACTGATACACGAAAGCTAATACAGTACGAATTGGTCTATTTATAGGTTACAGACTGTGTATGGAAAGCCCATGTGGTTAACACATGAAGAACTTTCTCAGTGAATGTCTTCATATGCAGTAATGTTTTAAATGCGTGTTTTACATATCAAAACATATATACTGTTTCCCTTGTCAAAAACTTACCTTAGAGGAGCTTTGATATTTCACATAAGCAAGTGTTTAAAGTTCAGGGTTCTTTTAATCTAAAACTAATGAAAATTGATAAAAATAAATTCATCTGTTCTAAAGCACCTCCAAAACCACTTTTATGTCTACTAAATTCCCAACAGATGAAGACGGAGCTAAGCTTTATATAAAAAGCATTTACTGAACCTTCGCAGAACCTTCAATGGTTTAGTCTTGTAAGTCTGTATTCTTTAGAATATCACTGCTTCTTTGAGGTGCTTGTGAGACCAGACTTGACTACTACACTTTTTGTCCCAAAGCTGACCATGCATAAGGACTTTTGCTTGCAAAGCAATGCATTTTTCCTTGTCATTATCAGAAGGCACAGATCGGGATTGCTCTGAGTCTCATTCAGTTTCTGTTTGAGTTATTAGTAAAATTCTCTCTAACTCAGCAGAGGAACAAATCCCAGGAGAAACTGCACCAGCTTCTCCGTGGGTTGTGGAGGTGGACCTGGGTCAGGCAGTGGGAATGGGGAACAGCGCTGCCATCTCTTACCAGCATTCCTCCGTGACAGGCACTTCTTACAGGGATGCCGAGAATTTTGAAGTCATCAGATAAATTATTTATGGGAAATCATTTTCCGTGTCTAGTCATTCCCTAAAACACTCAAATGCGTGTCTCTAATGGGCTTATAAAGCTGTGATGAGGACAGCCACTGGAAAAAGTCAGCAGTGAGTGACTAAAAGGGCAGATGATTTGAGCTGACTGAAGACTGAGCTGCAAGGTCCCTTTGAGGAACAGTTCTGCAGAATAACCTTTTTCATTGCACTTAATATTGGGAATAAAAATTCCCATAAACTGAAAATAAAACCCAACCCTCTTTTTTTGTTTCTGTTCCCTTCAGTCCCCACCTCTTGTTTGTCATAAAAGAAGGAAGAGAGTGGGAAATAAAATAAAAGATAAATAATATTTGCCTTTTGTGTTTACAAATATCTGGAAATGTCTGTGCTGTTTCTTTTTTTCAGCATCATATTCCTCTGACAACTTGAATTTAAGTGGGAAGAAACAGCTGAAATAAGCTGAGAAGATTATTTACATCCAAGCAAGGGCAAGATCCTTTCTATGTGCTGCTTCCTGCGGTTCTGTTTTCTAATTAAAGAAAAAGCTAACACGAGTGGAGCCACATGCTCACGGTGCATAATTTTTGGAAAGGCAGCAGCAATTTAAAAGTAAATTTCACACTAGCTCTGAGACTCATGTCAGATGCTGCCTGCTTGCTCTAGTTCATGAAGGCCATTTATATTCTAAATTTAAAAATAACTCGGTGCTAGCACATTCCATTAATAAATTAGGACTAGAATTTTATGTTTTCAAAGGCTATGGTGAGGTATAAATAGACTTGCTAAAAACAGATGAAACTCTGTTTGAGTGCTTCTCTTTCACTTTTATTTCAAGCTCTTGTTCCACTATGCGCTTCCTATTTCCAGCTGAGGTCCATCTCTGAAATCCCTTCTGCATGGTGAGGGCAATTTTGAAGACACTGTCAACTGGGAGAAGATATGTGGTGAACAGGACCACCAATAAACCCAGTCTCCATCTGACTCAGTGATGGAAAGGTGCTGGTGAAGTCTCAAGATGAATGATAATTAACTGTCTTGTGCAGTCATGGTGTCTGAATGCCCAACTGGAGCAGCTTTACTTGCTGGCGTCTCAAAGGGCATGCTTCTTCTTGCAGTGTTCTCAACAGCTCCCTGCATTTTAGACATATGCCTAAACCACAGTGAACATTTCAGAGCTCTGCTTTCTATTTTTAGGTGAAGTAAGTAGATACCTGGTCTAACTTGACGGGTTCCAGGGAAGCGTTTCTGGACTTAGAGGACAATTTTCAATTTAATTCATTTTGGTCGTAAGAGCTGGACATCTGAAGCTGGGACAAAACCTCAGGTTCTCAAGACCCCAAACAATGAATTTACCTAAATTAACTATTCCTGTGCCAGACAAAAAAAAAAAAAAGACGGTTTTCTTCACAATAAAACATTTAATGTTGAAGAAACATTTAATTTGAATCTTGACCTTTCCAAAAGATTTAAATTAGTAACACCAAATTTGGTTTCCTGATGGAATTAAAATATCTGAAAAAGTTTATTCAGACCAGAAAATCTTTAACAAAGTCCAATATTCTGACAAGTTCTAAATGCTGAAAACTGAACAGAAAATTTTTCCACAAGTATCCCCTTTCCAGGAAGTGTTTTCCCTGTTTGGGATGTACTCCAACTCATCCCAAAATGCTTCTGGTCAAACTTGTGGCAGTGCACACTGGTTCTATGGATGTGAATATGACTTCTGGGGGGTTGCAGATCTACCTGATCTGAGAAGTACAGGAAGTTTATGTACTCTTGAATGATTGAAACATACACCTTTTTGTTGATATTTCCATTAGACTGATGGGACAGGTGAAGAGAGGACCAGACAGTGAAAAGAGGGGTCTCCAGGCGCATTCTCTGGTTTTTTGGTTTGTACGTTCTGGACAGCCCTGAGGTCTTGGGGGGATTTCTGGCAATGTAGCCTGTAGCAGAAGTCACAATATATTTTACCTGTACACATTTATGAATGGGAAATATTTTTAGTGGATACTTACAAAAGAAAAACAGTACTCTGTTTTGGCTGACATAAGTATGTATGACATAAGTAAGACGAAATCCTCTCCTCCGTCTTCACAGGAAACCTAAATCTTTCTTCTGCACATGGTTGAAAAAAAACCCAAACCATACTTACTAATATGCTTTTCATGGAGTCACTGAACAGAAATACATATGAGCAGTGCCCTTAAGGATGAAAATTATTAAAATCTGCATGGCAGTGTGTCAACACAGCTTGTATGATGCCTGACAGGCATTACTTGTCCCTTGAGTTTTCTGCAGTTATTTCCTATAGTCAGGTTTTAATAAATTTAGCTGGGTTAATGTTCTGACACTTTGAAACACAACGTCCTGGTAGATCCCGGAGTTGTTTATACTCTGTTCATGCTCAGAGCTTCACATCAAAGGCCCCTTCCCTTTTAAGAAAGGGCTACAGTTGAGGTATCCAGGTTGTTTTAGGATCTATTTAGGAAAGTAGTACAATATGGCCTTTATACGAGCCATTTGTAGTATGGCCAACCATTCTTCTATTAGTAAAAATGCAGCGGTCTCTGAGGAGCACAGAGACATTTGAATGTATTGATTTGTGTACCGAGAGCATGTATGGAGCTCTCTGCATGCACGTGTCTGTTGTGTGGGTGCAGCAATGCAGTGAGGCTGCAGTTGTGGATGAGGAGCTGGATCTTAGGTCTTATTCCCTGTTTGGGTTTAGTGGAAAGTATCTGCTGGTTTGTTTGCACTTTTGCAGTCATATGCTTTGCTAGCACTGGATGCCTATATTCCACTAGATGTCTTGCTAAGAAATACACAGGAAGCAGCTAATCAGCCACCACAGTGGTGCCTCTGCTTAAATTTAGCTGGGAGCTCTTACGTCCTCACAAGCAGATTGTATCCCAGATACTCAGTGTCTGGTTTTTGTTACCACAGTTTGCTATAAACAGCTTCCTTCACTCTGTATGATGTCAAGAACCAAGTCGAAGGGCATGAGAGGAGGGTAAAATTGCCTCTAGTGGCTTTATGTGCAATCTGTTTGTTCTAAATAATACTAGAAAGCTGACCAAGTCATAGCTGTAAGGTTTCGTAAAGCAAAGTGTTACTTTTTCTTTGTGCCATCAGAAAGGTGAGTTCAGCTGTATAACACTCTGAGTGCTTACATATTAAAGTGCCAGTTTAAGTGGCAAAGAAACAAACAGTGGAAATTTCCAATGTTTTCTTTATACATAAAATATAAGTTGAATGTGGGGATGTTGTCTTCATCGGAAGTAAAAAAAGTCAGTTAAAATTCATATTTTGACCCATTTTATGTGTCTGGTAAAATACACTTTTATGTAAGAGCACTCATTTAATGTGCTTCTGAAATCCATCTGTGGAACAGAAGAGGACAGTTGCCTGAATTCTGATGGGGGGAGGGTCACACAGCATTTGCTGTGCCTACAACCTGTTGCTGCTAGCTGCAGAAAAAGAAAACTGAAGGACTGGCACTAAAAAATCCATAACAAAATAGGACCTCTGTAGGTTTATAAATTTTGAAGGGTGTAGGGAAGAGGAGAGGAAGTCAAAAGGAGAAGAAAATGAAGGAAGATTTTTTTCTCTGTAGTAGGCAGTGGAAATAATTACTATTTTCTTTATCTCAAGAGCTGATCAGTTACCTCTAATTGGACTATTTCTGGATGTACACAGAGAGGTTACGCAATATGAAAAAAAAAAAAAAAAGAAAAGAAAATCAGTGAAACTGGGACCTGCAAGTTTCTTATACACTCTTTTGTTTTTTTTTCTTGAGAAAAATTAACAGCAAAAGATGAACATATCAGAATAAAACTTTCAGTTTTTCAAAGCATTTCATGGCAAAAATCATGAGACTCATTTATTTGAATTTGCCTTCTTTATGAGCAGAATGTATGGTATTGATAGTTTACACCTAAGCTGTGTGTAAATCTGTGAGTATAAACATCATGAATGACTTTCAAAACTGAATGCTCTTTAAATCCTGCCCTTTGATTATTGTAATTTCTCTCTTGATCCCAGGATCTTTTTAAAAAGAAAAGTGAAAAAAAATAATAAATTGAATGAACATAAAGACAAGTTGGAGAAAAAGAAAACTGCAGTTTTTATTCCTCCACTTCATTTAGCAGATGTCATGGACCAAGCTGGGTCTTTTAGAGCCAAACCCCTTGTCCTGGGTTTGGTTCAGGTTAATTATCACAAAGAGCTGCTGGCCCAGGCAGCTGGGAAGGGCTGCAGTGGGGTAAACAACTGAGCCAGCCAATGGGATGCTGGACACCACACTGACTCATGGCCTTACATAAGGGGAGGGCAGGCTGAGGGTAGTTTATTTTTTCATCTTGCTTCAATGTGGAGCTTCAGTGAAGCTAGAGCAAGGAAAGTGGTGCCTTGGTTGCAGGTAGAGCCTTCCTGCCTGGTTTCTGTCACAGGCTTTGTCTCTCATTTCATCAGCACTCTCATTAGCACTGCTGTTTTCTTCTCTCTTTGTGTTGTTTTATTAACCTGTCCTTATCTTAACCCTGGGGTCTTACTTTCTCCCCCCACCCCCCTCTTCCTCCTTATTGTCCTTCCCATCCCACAGGAGGTTGGGAGGAAGCAGTGGGTGAGCAGCTGTGTGGTGTTTAGCTGCCAGCAGAGGTTAAACCAGGACACCCCTGAATCTGCACAAAGTCACCCGGGTCAAGTACTATGCTCACCTCAGTCCAGAGCAGATGTATTAGTGGTTGTGTTGTAGCTAACTAACTATGATGTAAGAAACACCATCAATATGTCAGCCTGGCTGGATGTGGACTCAGCTGTGCAGAGTACGAGGCACCTTTCTTGGTAGGCTTCTGCCTAGTGTTGCCTGCTGCTTTTGATACCAAACATGAACGTTTTGTGTCATTTTCTCATTGTGGCAGAAAACTCTTCTCTAGAGTTTGAGCTGAAGAGCTGGGGTTGGAAGGATCTCATCAAATTGATAAAGACAGCAACAATAATTCACTGCTAATTTTTGATAGTAATACAACAGTGTAGCCAGTGGTGGTAATGGCAACACTGGTGATAGCTTGTAAGCATGAGAAAAAGAGAATCTTGCAGGACCGTGGTGGTGTGGATTATTTTAAAAAGCAAATGTGGGTCACTTTTGACCTTATCAAAATCACAGGAGGTCCCTGAGAGTTATGCCCAGAAGCTGTTGCTTACAGCCCTGTGTGGGTTAGGCAGCAATGCAATTCTTTTCCTGCCCTGTTAGAAGAGGATATTTTTTTCATTATTCAGGGCTACCTGTCCGCTCTCTGCTGTTACCAGTTGAACCATTTCAACCATGGAACTATTTCCTTTCTCTTTGCCAGAGTGTGAGGGTGTTTTACAACCCCTGTGCACAAGAAATGTAGTCCATGTCAAAAACCAACGTGCTTGCCTGCTATTTGTCAGTATAGTCAGTTCCCTTTCCAACCCCTAGTCCAGCATTCTGCAGGACTCTCTAACTACTGGAGAGAATGGGCAAAGCATTGCTTGCTGCAAAAGTGGATGCTATCTAATGAGGACAAGGAAATGGAACAATTTATTCCCTTTTCATTGAGAAGACACTGTTTTAATATTTCCAGAGCAGTTCAGTAGTGACCAGCCTCTCTAAAAAGAAGACATAAATAATATACTGAAAATGTTGTTAAGTGGAATACAGGACTCAATATGTACAGACATTTATTCATTGTTACTTCTGCTTAAAAAGGAGAGCAGCTGAAGACACATTAAGAAGCTACAGGCAAATCCTGCTGCTAGGGAAGTATTCTCTGGTGAAGTCAATGATTCCCTCTGCAAACCTAGGACTCCAGAACAAGGCTCTGTGCAGCTTTGTCAGCTTCTCATTTTTGTTTGACGTGTGTATTTGCATGTCTTGAGTGCTGGTTTACTCTGTGCCTTCGGTACAAAACTGTAACACCCTTCAACTCTCTGCTCAGAGCCTTTATCAGTTCAGTGACAACCTGGGAACCCTCTCTGTAATGGTCCTGATTTCTATGCAGGGATATTTAGGTAGTGGGGAGCACACAGTATAATAAATTAATTTTCCACCTGGAGAAACTGGAAAACCAGCATGGATTTCTCTAGCCCAAAGTTGCATTATTTTTGGCAAACAAGTTTTCAGTTAATTTGCCCATAGAAACAAAAGGGTGTGTCTATTAACCTTCACTTGTTGCTATAGTACTTTGAAGAGAAAGACTGCTCAATATTGCATGTTTTTTAACTTTATATTGTCTTTAATATTGTCTCTATATTATAGGATATAAGAAGATTATATTTTTTATTTTTTTTTATTAGAGCAAATAATATGACATAGCTGGAAAAAGATGGCAAACCTTGTGTGTTTAGTCCTTGTTCAGGTCCATGAGGCACCTGAAGAATTTGGAAAGGTTTATAGAGGCAATTCACCTTATTCAGCCATTTTGGTGTTTCTTGTGTATTTCTCTTTGTGTATTCTTTAAAAGTGATTAAAATCTTAGATTAAAAAAAAAAAAGTCTTTAAATGGAACTAAAACCTTGAAAAACTTTTATTTGTGTCCCCATACCACTTTGTCTTTCTGCCTCTCTGCCTCTCTGCTCAATCTCTGCTATCTTTGTTTACTGAAGGGTCCTCTTTGTGCACTGACCTGCCTACTGTATTCACATGCAGAGCAGAAGACCTTGTATCATTTATATCCAAAGAATGAGATTTCCTAAGGGTGCTCCTTATCAGAGCAAATGCCTCTGGTTGTTGAGGAAATGTAAACCTTACCAGATCTACATCTGAAGACCTGTATCTGAGGGGTGTACTCTGCTGCGTGGAGACACTAACTGGTATTTTGGTTCTCAGCAAAACAGGAAATTTGCAACGTGTTTAAAATTGCCCAGAGCACAAATGAGTGCTTGGAAATAAGGCAAGACACCTAAACGTGCTCCGTCACACACACCGAATTACACTTGGAGCAAAGTAGCCTATCTCTGTTTAAGGTGAGAGGTGGTTTGCATGGAGGGCACATGTAAAGGTTTGAAATCCCACAGCCAGTCTCTCTCTAGGAATATATAGCAAAACAGATACAATTCCTAGTGATCTAAGAGTTCTGTCTGGAACAAATGCGAGGGATGGACAAGATAAGTAGATGCAGGCTGTGGAAGTGTAACAAGTGACTGCTCACTGCACCAGAATTCCTGCTGCTGCAGCACTCCCCACCTTTGGAGAAGAATGATTGTTAATTGTAACAAAGGAGGTATTTGAGGGGTTTGGATTGTCACCTGGCTGGAGGTGAGGCTGTTTCTGCAGGTCCCTTTTATAGTCTCTTGGAGCTAAGCTCTGCACTTCTGGTGTGGGCTACAGTGGTGCTGAGATGGTGACTCTCCAGTAAAATCTACAGGACTATAGATCCTTCTGTTTACCAAGCACTGAATTTCACCCGAGAAAAGTAGTTTGAGCATGCTGACCTGTGGTGAAATAGCACCTACTAGTGACTGGCACAAGTGCAAAGGAACAATTTCCTCTGTAACTGGTTGCTATGCTCCACAATTTCCAATTTTAAAGGTTTCAGGAGGAGAAGAATGATCATTGGTTTAATCTCTAGTAAGGATGTAATCCTGAGTATTTCCTGGTGGTATGCACAACAGTCTAAGGTAAAGCAGGTCAGCACTAGCTTTGTGCCCAAAACGGTGATTAAAACTTTGGTCTTTAAGTAGTTAAGAACTAAATGAGAAAACAGTCTTAAGATTTAAAAGATAAAGTGTGAGACACAGTGCCACCATTACGCCTGACATTTTGACTTTATCATGATTGTTGGTGTTTTTCTTAATGCTTCAGCTGTTGAAATTGTAAATATTCATATACTTGGTAAAAAGTGTACACATGGGTTTGTTTAATTAAAAAAAAGCTGTTTCTAAATGCTGCACTTGGGGATGAAAAATGCAATGCTAAAACACCTTGGAATTCCAAAAGTAGAAGGCAATTTCGTAGTTCTATACAATAAAAATATTAAATGCTTGGAGCTGTTAAGTTAAAATGAGATTAGTGTCTCTATTCTGAGTTCTGAGGTCGATAAAAGTGGATTTGGGCTGCTATCCTAACTTCCTCACGTACAACCTTTGTGACCTTCAGTATCTTACATCATTTCTCTGCACCTCAGAGATCAGAACGAACTGGATGATGTTTCCCTCCTTCACAGAACTGTAGAATCAAATTGTGTTCTCCCCCACACTGCCATTTGAGAAGTCAGTTACTACAGCGTAGATGGGCATAGAAAAATCCAGATAGATCACTCT
Organism: Chloroceryle aenea; assembly: GCA_013399075.1. Lineage (NCBI taxonomy): Eukaryota > Metazoa > Chordata > Aves > Coraciiformes > Cerylidae > Chloroceryle > Chloroceryle aenea. The sequence continues at coordinate 59,564 of VWZY01004375.1, forward strand.
GCTTTTTAAATCTAAAGTTTTAAGATGTATCCACATATTCTGTCACATGTATAAAGAAATAATTTTGTCACCTTCCCTTTATGAACTTTCTGTTGCTACCTGCTAAATTATAGCTTTCATTTGGTATTAGATTTTTATTGTGAAAATTATTAAATAATCCAACCCAAAATTCCAAGGTTAGGAAAAGGTGCTTTTTTCATACGGTGTATGAAAAATCATTCCACACTGGTTGGTTCTGTAGGCTTTTGTGGTGTCTTGTAACTGATAATCAGATAGGAAATGTTTTCTTCAGTAGTTTACCTTTGAATTTGTGTTCATGGTAATCTAGAAGCACCAGATTTAGACACCTTTGCCATACTTTAGGAATAAGGTTTATTACAAGATGTTCTGTGTTTGCATGAAAGAATTCTGTAGTTTTGGTAGTTGTTTGGAAGAGAAGGAGCTTCGGGGATTTCATATTAAGAGGATCCTAGCAGTCAATATCTGGTTGTTCCCTCCTGTGCGTGCTTTAAATATAGTTGAACAACTATAGCTGTAATCGTATGGTGCTAATTTGTAAAGTTTGAAAATTATGTGAAAATGCTCATTAAAGCCCAGCTTTGGGTCCTTCTCTGTTTTTACTAAAGCATAGTCTCTGATGGGGCCTGGAGTTTCCAATAAATTAATCACACTCTGCCTCCTTGCAGCTTCCCTTCAATTCTGCTCCATTACCACTGTTCATACTGCTGATACCTTCCTAAATAATTAATTCCCACTCTCACTTATTGCAATGTATAGCTGTCTTGGAGAGAGGGCCGTGCGTTTCATCCTACTCGCCTTTCTTCGGGAGTGCAGCTGCCCGGGGCCAGCCAGCCCCGGGACTTAGAGGTTCATCTCCAGAGAAACTCATCTCTGGTTGACTGAAGCCAAGTTCCTTCTCTTCCACAGCTCTCTGTCAGGCCTTAGCACCCTCTTAAACATAAAGGCTGAACATATATATACACACACCCACTTCTCTTTGGCCTTCCAGCAATTTTAGGATGTCAGGTTGCCCCCTTCCTGCCTTCTCCCCTGCCTTCTCGAAAGGCAGATTGGATGGCTTTGTAGTTGTATTTCCCTGGGACCAGCTAGCATGCTGTGTGTCTCTGGAGGTGCTGGGGAGACAGTCAGATCTTTTCCCACAAGTCAAACTGAGGGAAGTCATACTACACCCCCACGGGCAGAGCCAGAGAGGAGCCTGGTTACACTTGTCACAAACGCATTTCCTGGCACTGTTGATCAAATCAGTAAGTGGGCTATGAGCTTAATGGGAAAAACTCCATTTTTAAAACGTTTTTTTTTTTTGGACGTTAACAATTTCTACAACATAAATACGAAAGCAAGATCTTTTCTTGCAGGACTGGCTCATTTTGAACACCATTTAAAGACGTGTAAGTGAAAAACTCCAGGATAAATGTTCATTGTTCTTAAACAATGATTAAACAGTGCTGCTTAGCAGTCTTATTCCTTAGTACTCTTATTTCCTTAGTAGACTTATTCTTCATTTAAAACTGCAACTTTTTATTACTCATGGACGATATTTGACAGAATAAGACAGTGTTTAATAAATCTGCCTAACACAGAAATGTACAAACACAGAAAATTATGTGCTAGTAAAGATTTTATTTTATTTAAACTGTTGAGCTGATCCTTTACATGAAATTCTACCAAATGTGCTTCTCCTTGGGAGCTGGCCACTTAAATAGAAGTGTTTGTCTGTCATGTATAAGGGGTATTTTGTGGGAGGATATTGTTTTTTCTTTTTTTTTCCTTTTCTTTTTTTTTAATGAAAGCTGGAAGACAGATTGAAATCCTGTTATTGTTGCTGCTCTTTTCAGTTCTGAAATAATAATGTATCATTAGTGAAAAGAAACCAAGGTCTGTTATTTTACATTCTCTGATGTGTAGAAAGTGCTCTACAGAAAGTGAAAATTCAGTTAAAGCTGCAAATGAATCTAAGCACATTTAATACCTGAATTAAGTAGTTGTATTATACTGTTATTGTAATTCTTCTTTTCTAGTTATCCTGTACCTGATGTAGATAAGCATTTATGAAACAGTCTGTAGATCTGATGTGAACATGCTTTGCAGCTTGTAAAATCAGCAGAGTTGCAAATATTTATTCAAGTGTCCAAAATGTAACCATGCCATGGCTACTGAGGGTACTACGATTATGTATTTCCTGGATGAAGGTATATTCAGAATGCTAATGCTGCAGTTAGTTTCCTTCAGAAATTAACAGTACAAGTGTATTTGTTTGAATTTGCCATCTCTTTTGAACCTGATAAATTCAGCGCCTGCTTCCCCAGCCTTGCAGTGGCTGCGGAAAGGGATGATAAATTGTTCTTATTCTCGCCCTTCACTTTGCGCAGGTGTAAATGGCTACACGGGGACAAAGACGGCGACGAAGCAGGAACTGAGCTCAAAGTAGAAACGTAACGTCTCTGGGAGGTGCAGAGCAGTTGGGCTGGACTGCCACAGGTCTCTCAGAGCAAGAATTTGGCAGTTGTACTTGGATTTCCATATAGTCTCCTGTCCTGCAGAAATGAGAGAATCAGACTTTGTTGCTCCCTTTGGCCAATTAGCTGGCCCTTGGAGTGCACACGTGAGCTGTCATCTGGATGAAATTCAGAGGTCACATCTGGAGGCTTGTCCTCAGCATGTTAAAAGAGACCCGGCTTTGTGCCTTTCCCTAGGTGATCAGGTGGGGCTTCCAGAAGGCTCTGCAGCATGTGTTTAAAAGCTTTTGGAAGTTTGTCTTTCCTGGCTTTGATCCAAGATTATTCCTTTGCCTTCACTGGCCATTCAGGCTTAATTTTGTAATTACAGTCGAAAGTCCCAGAGGCCTTCCAAAATTTCTGTTGGACACCAAAGATCACCCGTGTGCCACGCTGTCTTAGTGGGGCCCTGGGGCGTTCCTTTGTGGGCAACCCATATGCCAGGCGTGGGTCGGCAGCAGGCTTGGCAGCAGTGCAGGACTGCTGTCCCGGGGTGGCTGTGGGGCTGGCGATTGGCATCGTCCTGCTGTGCTCACTGCCGTGCTCTGGAACAGGGTGCTGCCAGCTCCTCTGCCCCCCCGCGTCCCCTTGCAGCTGCCAGAGAGCCCTGTTCCTTACAAAATCCTGTTTTACAGATCTCTTGCTAGAGAGAAAGAGGGAATTGGCTCTTAAAGGCTGGTACTTAGAGAGGCCCCTATACGATTTGTCTTGAGTTTGTAATGGCTTTGTGGGAGCTTTGAACAGCTCCACCTGATATCTGCTGTACCAAAGGTTTCCCCTAACTGGGACAACTAACTGGTGGATCTGCAGCCAGTGCAACTAAGTGGTCATAAAGTGTCATGAAGATAATAAGAGAGCTAATATTGTTCTGAATAAAAATATCAGGCTAGAAAAGCCTCAGAGCATTTAATCTGTAATGATCCTCATTTCTTCCTTTAATCTTTATTTGGATACACTGTATTAAAAGACTACAGAGCAGAATTTCATCACCTAGTGCAAGCATCAGTTTTTGCCGCCCAGCTGCATCCTTGGTATGTGTAATTCAATAATGCCTTGATCAAGCAGCTGTCCCAGCCACTCACTGTTACTGTGCAGTATCTTCTCCTTGTTAGATGTTGCAATAGAATCACCATCTAAATGAAGGATAACATAATTAAGTGGAGTGTTGTGTAGTATCAGAAGCAGAGGCTTTCTTTTCTGGAGAGGGAGCTACTTTGCCAGAGCCGTATATTTTAGTTGTCAGTAATCATAACAGCAACCAAAAGGTTGTAAGTTTATTCCAGGCTACTACATAATTAAAGCACCTATTAAAAACAGACTCTTAGCACTCAGGAAAGGTGTGCCTTTGTAACAAACTGTTCAATGTAATTTTTCTTTCTTTTGAACTTTTAGGGAAGAGGAGCTTATGCATCCACAAAAAAACCAACCAAATAAAACAAAAACAAAAAACCAAACTCACAGCCCCCCCCCAAGCAAACAAACAAACACCCACAAAAAGAAACAACCAAAAAAGAACAAACAGAAACACCTTCCAGATTTCAGTTGAGCAAATAGACTGAACTGCTGTTCAGTCTGCTTAGACTAAACTGTCTCTGAACAGCACTAGAGGTGAGGGTTTCTCCTCTAACGTATTGCAGATACACATACAATTCTAATAACCAAAAAAGAGTGGAAGAAAGGGCAGTGCTTTAATTAGAGCATAAATATACCATTTATGCACTGAGAGACCTTGACCCACTGCTATGCCTTCCTATTATAAGCTTCATACCTTGGTCCTCTTGAGGAGCTCCTGGAGTGTTCAACAGCATCACTTCTGCTGGTGGTCTCTTAAGAACCATGCTGCCACTGTGGCTTGAATGTGAATCAAAGCAGGGGTCTTTCCTAAGGAAGGCTTTGTATTTTGTTAAAACTTCAAGTTTTTAATTAGGGTGAATCCCTATTAACTCCATCTGTTGGAAAATATGCTTGTTTTATTGGTTACATGTGCAATGCCTAGCTACTTCTAATTACACTCCATCAAAAGATGGAGTTGCTTTTCCACAACATGGTGCCAGTAGTTAGCTGGTAATGTTCTAACACAGAGAAATTAACAATCTAACATTAACAATTTAACAAAAAAATTAGTTGTCAGTGGAATATGTTGGACTGCCAGATCTGTAAGGTAAAATGCACAAAGTAATCATGAGAAAATAGGTATGGCTCAGGCAATGCAGCACAGCTTTTCTCATGCTGAAATGATAAAGGAGTGTGAGAACTGAATTAAAAACAAAAAATACCCTGACACTCTGCAGGGAAAGGCAGGGTAGAAAGGTGTGTCCTGGGTTTTAATATCTTCTATGAACTATTTCATTATCCAACCACTACATTTAATATTATATAGTAGACATGTTTTCTACTGTAGCATAATGTACTGTCTCTTAACTAAGGGCCTTGCACATCCAGCTAAGCACCATGCTTCTCGGTGTCCTCCCTTTGTCCTCAGAAACGCTGTCTTATTGGCCAACCTAATGATGTAGCTTCAAAAAGAAGGCTAGGTGACATTCCTGAACCCAGCTCCAGTTTCCAGCCATGGTTAGTTTAGCAAATAGGATGTTCTCTTGGGAAATGGAAACTGGGGGTTGCATCTTCCTCAGATTGAGGAATGTGTTGAATCCAACTTCCTGGACAAATGACCCAAAAACTAGACTACAGTGTTAGAAATAAAACACATACATAGGCCCACTAATAATTTGCTAGGAGGAGACATCACTCTAGCAAAGAAAAGTGTAAGGTATTAACAAAGCTTAAAGTTTATGGTGAAAAAAAATCAGAAGAAAAATCAAATTCACTATTTGTTGGTTTTGTACATTTGTTTTGTTTTGGGTTGTTTTTTTGTTTGTTTATTTGGGGTTTTGGTTGGTTGGTTGTTTATTTTTAAATAGTGATCAAAATAATCCCCTAGAATAAATAAACAAACAAGAATTGTGGTATTTTTCCCATTAAAATTGACATCAGATGTTTTTCTAAAAAACATGTTCCAGGTCTCTCACAGCCATTGAAATCTGAAGCAATAATTAATTCAGGGAAGTCCCATGACCTGTCAGACTAGATGATCACAATGGTCACTTCTGGCTTTAAAATCTATGGAGTTCCTGCCTTCTGTGCTGTGAATGCCAATGAGACTGCCAATTAGTGTGCTTTTTTTTGGTTTGGTTTGGTTTTTTTGATGTGGACACGTGTTCACCGGGAGCTAGGCTGAGACAACAAATTAATTTTTAGGTCATTAAAATGCCTCGTTCCCTGAATAATGATTGTCACAAAACACAATCAGAATGTAAAAGAGAAAGCATCTTATTCCTGGAACAAACACATAAGCATAAGGAAGTAGTATAAATATAATGTAGCTTTTTTACCATCTCATTCTTTCCCATCACTGAATGCCATATATAACGCCTCTAATCATTCATTTCATTGTTATTTTTATTCCTTAGAATAGAAAGAACATTGCTAAGACAGTGCTCGATGGGGAAGGTTTTAATGTCAAAGCTGAGGACGAAATATCTAAGTAGTGGTTGATCCCTGATCTCGTGGGAGAGAGGATGTCTATTCAAAAGGCAGAGACAAATATGAATAGTTAATCATCTTTAGTCTGGATTTTTTTTCTCCATTTCAGGTCCATGATATGTTTTTGCTTTCAGTAAAGACAGTGGACCCGTAATTACTTTATAAATTAAAGTCAGGTCTGTCATTTAAATAAAAAAGGCATGAAATAATATTTGGATTTAAAGAAGGCAAAAAAGGGAAATGTCTTCCAAGTAACTGGAGGCTTTATATCCATGTATTTATTATGTATATATATTTATATATGTACTAATTAACATGTGTGTTTAGAAACAGGAGATCTGTGACTGTATTGTATGTCTCTGGTGGGGCAAGCGTGGCTCGTTAGCAAGCAGTGAAGGTGCATCACACCTTGGGTGCAGCACAGGGTTCTGAGCTTTCTCTACACGTCTGGTTTTATTTTAGTTATGCCAGAGAGTGCTGGTGTGCTGGATACCAGAAGGGGGTCAAAGTGACATCTCATCTGCTATGGGCTGGAGTTTCCTATAAAGCATCCTGAAGTGTTAAGGTGAAAGGTTTGATGCTGTGCAAAAATGAAATAAAGTTGATACTGTTCTTTTAAGATAGGGGCATTATTGCAAAATCTAATTTTACAGTCCTTACTTTGATTACTGATTTTACTGTTTCTGCCCACGTGTTCAAAATCCTGTAAACAGCACAACAGAAAGGCCATATGAAATGAAAACAGTGGGTTTTCTGGATTTGTTGGTAGCCTAGACTCTGACATGGTACATTGCAGGGTTGTTTTTTCTCTTTACTTGTAAGTGGGTGCTGCCTCCAGGGCTCTATTTCTGCAATGCCATCTCTCCTTTTTGCTGAAGTCTGTTATTACTGAGTGACCAGAAAGATAAAGGGCGCTTGTGATTGTCTTGCACTTGGCAAACTCCAGCTTGCAATATGCTTGCTCCTCGAAGCCTGTTGCCATTCAGAGCACTAAAATTGAATTTGCAATTACTGGCTAAGAAAAGCATCCCTGGTATTTTTAAAATGATGCCCCCTTAGAATAATGGGGCCATTCACTTTTGTTCCATGTTGGACTGGTTTCTGAGGGACCTTTAAGAAATGATACAGCTATTTCCTTGTTACCAACTGTCTGAACTGGAAGCAAGGGAGGGGGAAAGTCTGTGCTTTCAGTCAAAGAGATTTCCAAATATACCAGCATATCCCAGCTTGTCTTTTCTCTGCGCTAGGTTCTAAAAATTCAGGAGAGGAGAGGGCCATCAGTTTGGACAGCTCTGGGATGTGCTGCTTGGAGGAAGCTCAGCTGCCTCTGTTTGCAAAATCTCTACTGTGGAGTGACTGTGAGCCGTTGATCTTGCTTCAGAAATCCCAATGTGAATTCTGCATGCTTTAAGAGGACTATCTTAATCAAGCATCTCAGCATTATCCCAAAGCTACATAGCGGTGTTGTCCAGGGAGAGGAAAATGGGATGCCCTTTTGCAGCTGTGCTGGTTTCACTGGGATGGAATCCCAGGCCAGCCAGGTCTGCAGGCTGTGAGCAATCTGGAGTCAGTCAGGGCAGCTGCCCCGAGCTGGCTGCAGGTGGGTCCCATCCCAGCAATGTCATGCTCAGTATGAAGGGGGAAGTTTGCTGAGGGGCTGCTCCTCCTGAGCCTGCTCTTCTTGCTCTTCCCGTCTCTGAAGGGGCTTGTTCACCAATCTGCTTCCTGAGAACTGCTTTCCAGTTTGTTGTGACTGATGTGCATTTGCTGGGTTGAGTATAATTTTTTTATACTTTATATTAGCATGGGTATTAGTTTTGCTGTTGCATTAAATCAGTTTTCATTTCAGCCAGAGAGTCTTCTCTCCTTTTCCTGATCCCCTTCTCTCAGCTGGAGGAGACACATTGGTTGATAGAGCAACTGCTGCAGTTCAGCCCTGGATATGGGCTGAAGGTAGGCAGGAGCATTTGTGCAAGAAGTTTCATTTTCATTTGAGTTGAAAGGAGCTATTTTAAATGTTCTTTTACGACTTCCTATGTATGTTTATTTTTTACCAGCTCACATGTTTGGGGATGGAGTGGAGGAATTTTGCTTTGTTTTCAGTATTTTTAAAGATCACTTTCTGGTGTCTTATAAACCACCAATTGCCTATTGACTGCTCTAAGAAATATTTTCCTTCCCTTGCCCTAGTCAAGAAGTTAGCTCTTCTCCTTGGAAAAAAATAGTGAGACTTTGGTGACTAGACCCTTTGTGTTACTAACCTGGCAGCTCAAGAGGCCAGGCGGGACCCCTCTCTGTGCAGGGGGACCACTAGGTGTGGTACCATCTCATGGGGGACCACTAGGTGTGGTACCATCTCATGGGGGACCACTAGGTGTGGTACCATCTCATGGGGGATCACTAGGTGTGGTACCATCTCATAGGTGATCTCCCTTCAGTCTACCTTGTGATGACAGAAAGACGTGGCTGAAATATATTTATTGTACTTAACAGAACTGGTGCGTGCCTGTAGCTGATGCATTTTAGAGCATCTTCAGAAGCAGATGCATAGCTAAAGAAGACTAGAATTCCATAGATTTTTGTATTTACATTGCTATGGTATCTCTAGTGTAGGCTTCTCTGCATTCCTGTCTGAAGCAGAGAACTGGGCCTTGCTGGGTTGTTTTGGTTTCTTTGTGTGGTTCCCCCACCCCCAGACAGTGAGATGGGGACAGAGTCTTCTGCCAGTCACCTCAGATGTGGGTAATTTCTGTGATAAATCAGTTATTCACCAAAACATTGATTTTTAGCCGATTAATCCTATTTCTACTTCCATACAGAGGAGGCTGGTAAAGTCCAGCAGTGTCTCTCTGAAATACCAGATATCTTGCTCTATATAAAGGTGTTTTGAGCATTACATCAACCGTTTGGTTTTTTCAACCCCCTTGAAAATAATGTCAGTGATGCCATTGTACTCAATCTCAATTTTCAAAGTTAAAAATCCCTTATTGACCTATAGATTTTATTAAAAAAAAAATAAAATCATAATTTAGGTTAGATGAGCTCTGTGTACGTCATCTAGCCCAACTTCCTAGTAAATCCATGGAGAACATTAAGCTCACACCAGGACCTTGTCCAAGTGAGTCTTGCAAATGCCAGTGATGGAAATTCTGCATCTTTCCCGGGAAATGTGTTCAGATGCTTGATCGCTCATTATACAATTTTTTTATTATGTCCACCTGGATTTTTCTTTGCTGCAACTTGTGACTGTTTCCTCTTGCCCTTTCACTGTGCACCTGCAAGAAGGGTCTGGCTCTGTTGCTTCATGCTGTTGACTTTAAAGCTGACGTCTTGCATGGCTGGTTTACATTCTGCTGTCTCTCACTATGTTGACAGAAATAGTGGTCTTTGTGCTTTTTCCTTTGGTCTCATTTTCTTGGTGAGAAATTACGGCAAGAACACGTGTGTATGAGGCTCCAAATTTGCCTTCATGATTACCTTCATATTTTTTATGGATTCCACTAATTTGTTGTGAAATGTTTGCATGTAATTTAAAGTATATTCATCAAAAATAAATGAACATAGTGGATTTTATGAAGCGTTAGCGTGGCACATTTTGCTTGTTCACTTAGCAATTTGCAAAATGTAGTAATCCCCAGAAGGCCTCCCAGTTTTCATTAGTTCAGATCAGCAAGGTAAAGCTATTGCATTATTTTTTTGTTAAAATATTCAGAGATTAAACCTCCCATTACCTTTACCTAGATGTCTCCAAGACACTTTATTATTAATCACACTAACAGAACAACAAAAAAAATCTTAATGGTATGGGCTACCAAAGATGTGACACAGCTTTAGCAATTTGTGTGCTTAAGTATATATGTCTGGAAAGAAATCTCTTTTCCAGTATGGCCAGAGCTTCACTTGTGCATGGATTCTGTGGGAAAACTTGGTGTCAGCTCAAAGAATTAAGAATTTTTTTCTTTCTTGTACTCTTTGGGAAGAAGTGGCTTATCCAAAGACCATTTACAATGTGGTTTTGCTAATGTTCTGGAGTGGCATGTCTGAGCTGTTTCAAAGGATGTAAGACTGGTTGTATTGCCTCCACTTCCTTTTCAGCTGCTTGCAGCTCATTTTTCTTTAAAGAGCTGAGCTGGCTTCTGAACACCATTTCTGTAATAATTTCAATCTCAAGACAGTGTGATAATCTTATTTACCAGGTAGTTTTTAAAACAACTTTCCCAGCTGCTTCTTTCTTTTGTCTGAAGTGTGTTCAATACTAAAGTGCTGACTTGCCTAGGTTAGCCACTTCTAGTGAAAAGGAGAATGTTTGTCTGCTTCCTACAGGCAACAGAATACGTCGTATTGTTGTTATAAACTGTAATTGTTAGTACTTGGTAAATAAGTCTAAATTATAGAAGCAAATTACTCTTGTTACCTGCAGATAGAAATGGAAATACAGACTCCTGTATTCTGCACAAACACTGTGACATGCACAGCAGGTTGTGAAGAAGGTGCACTTCAACCACATTTTTGTCTCTTCTAATACAAATAAATATCATGACCTTATCAAAAATAAAATAATTAAATTATGGCCAGCTGGTATTTTTCTAACCAATTTAATTGTGGTAAACTGGAGGTGCAATACTGGTGGTTTAAGTGCAATACTGACTCTTTAAGCAGTCCTGAAGTCTTCTGGTGTTGTCAAGCAGGCAGGGACTTGGGCCTTGGACGAAATTTAGCCATTTTATGAACATAATTTCTGACATTCCTGAAGAAGGTTTCTAACCCCCAAAAGGTCTAGAAAATTGCCGCTGCTTGTTCTGATGAAATTTAACTCTTATGTGAAATACAAAGACCATATCTGGTAGTTAAGATTGGAAAGTCCCAGAGCCAGACTCAGTCCTAATTTGGCTACATTTTTGTCATGTTATTAATGGCAGGCTAATTCTTTGATCTGCAAGACCTTTCTGCAAATGTTACTACTTCTGTGCCCTCTGTTTGTTTGCAGAGATAGCAGATTCTATCAAGCACTCCATGTTTCACCACCTCCTACAAGTCCTACTCAAATACAAATTGTAGCAATAATTAAGGGGGACAAGCCATTTCCTGTTTGTTTCTGGTCCACAAAGGTCCATGCATCTGAAATGCTTGGACTACTCATGGGATTTTTTTCTATCTAGAAGCAACAAAATTTGCCCTAAGCAGACAATCCATTTTTGATTAGAGGTTACCTGTCAGGTTGTGGCAGGCTAATTTAATAGCACCCACCTGAAAGGCATTAGCTTTAATCTGGGATGCATCAGGAAGATGGGCTAATGACTAGTTACCATTTATAACAGTATTTACAGTCCCCAAGTAAATATAAGTATTTAAAGGCAGCAAATAAATGCATCCAGGAAAACCACTTTCCCACGCATACCAATAGACAGCAGTTCTCAGTTCTGCAGGCAGTGCTGACTCCCCAGGTATCCACTTATTGTACCGATAGCTTGAAAGGAAATTACAGCAATGTGATCAGTGAATTCATTAGGTTTGGGTGTGAGAAATATTCTGCCCACTGCTTTGCAGTGTTCTACTTTAGCACTGGGCTGCAGAGCTCTGAGAAGCCTGCAATCATCATAACACCCACCCTCAACTTTGCAACATAACCTGATGAGAGGTCATTTGGGTTAGTCTTTTATGCCTGTATCTTATCCGTGGAGCTGGCAGCAAATGTGTGTAGATGTTGCTGATGTGATTTAGTTGAGCTAAGAGGATCCTTGCATCCACCCTCTCTCAGGGAGTGCCACTGGTCTCCCCCTTGCTGCCCTGACCTCTCCCAGCATCTTCTACAAATTATGTAGTCATTCCTGCTCTCTTGTGAGCACCAACTGTCCAGCAATTGAACAACTGAAGGACACTTTGACATAACAAAAACAGGTGGGAAAATGAATTTTTAAATCTCCTTGTGCTTTCAGCACAGTGCAATTCCAGTGGTTTGAGTCATGTGCTGTATTGGCTGGAAAGGCTAAAGAATCTTGCAGTGATGTCCTCATTCCTGTGAGGCAAGTAGAGTGAAAATGTAACTGTGCGTGGTCAGAGTGGGTCTCTTTGTCCTTTAAATGGAATCTTCAGTTTCCCTGACAGCTGTCAAAGATAGAGGCAGATAAGCTAACTAGGATGCAATTCAGATGTTGTGTTATTTCGTCCTCTGAGACCTCTCCTGTAAGAGGAACAATTGATTTTTATTATAACGTGCCCAGGCAAACCAGCAGTGGTGTGTTTACAATTCCCTCTCATGGCTACTCCACAGCAGCTCTTCAGAAATGAATAACCAGACCAAATATGCTCTTGTTGCTAGCGGTGATAGTGGGATAACTGAAATTCAGTGTGACTTTTATTCTACTACAGAAAGGTAGGGCAGTAGTAAAGCCAAGCCAGTTCCGACATGAGTGAAGGTGTTTTTGAAACTGGTTTCCAGCTTTTACCAGTCATCCTGGAGACACCTGCAGAAACTGTTTATCACCACTTTTACAAGAGGGACAGATTTTGTTCTTTCCTGTGCAGCACTTTAAAATGGTGTCATAAGCAAGATCCTTTGTGCTTGGTGAAGGGGCAAATTTGAGGCCTCTTAGGCTTCTCACATAAAGGGGGGATGAGGCCTGGTATTGCAGTTCCTCCTGGATGGGCAGGGATCTCCCCACCGTGGGCACGACTGCATGCCAAGAAAGCTGGTGCTGTGTATTTCCTGGTAGCTGCACTGAACTGGGCGTGTGGGAATTCCTGCCTCCATTTGGGTCAGCAGGGCAGGAGCAGAGTCCTTGACAGAATATTCATTAAGGGAAGAGATCTTTTCTGTCTCAGACTGGGTTAGAAACTATTTAATAAAGAATATATAGATGGGATAATTTGATCAGTGTGCTAATGATCCCACCCCCATGCAGTGCTGAAATTATCTCTGTCTGAATTTCATATCACGTGAGTTTGTTGGTCTAAGTTTAGCATCTACTTAGCATCATCCATGCCTGACTGTTCAGATGAGCAAAGGTCTTCAAAAGAGGCCTGTAGTTGTAAAATGAGTGCATCCTGGTGATGGAAATCCAGATTCAGCTCACCATCTATCAGAGACACTATTTGATCCTTAGCTCTGCACTTCAGAAATTGAAGTGAGGATCTGTTTTGTAAGATGAGATAGCTCTTCATCCTGTTGTTAACGGGCTGGGGTTGTGGAATAACTGGATAGCTTTCAAGAACATAGAAGAGGTTTTGGAAAGAGGTGTGTTTTTGTGCCTTTTTTTTTTTTTGGTCATCCTGTAAGGCATTTTTATAAGGGCTTCTTTCGCACCCGTGGAAGTCAATGGTGACCTCTTGGAGTGGGTTTAGAGCCTTTGTGTTTGCAAACCTCAGGTGCACTTTCAGTGTAGAACAGATAGGCAAACAACTCTGTATTTGTCCACAGTATGAAGAGAGCACTGAAGTCAAAACATTGTTGTCAGTATACAATGGGGGCTCTGTAGTGCTGCCGCACTTAATTCTTTTTGCTCGACAGCAATGAACTCAACAGTCTGCAGTGCTTCAGAAAATGAGAGCAACTTGTAGAACTTACTGTGAAAGTACTTATCAAAATTTCAAAATGTATTTACTGCTTTGACTTCAATTGGGCTTATTTACCACCTTGGCGAGGGAGGGAGAGCGAGCATCTGTCTCTGTAAAGTGGTTATTATTGTTTCTGAGAAGGACTGGAGCTCTGATGCAGTGCAAATCTTTCTGGGCTTTGCTGTATCAAGAATGGGATTTTTGCGTTGTGGGTCTTTTTTTTTTTTTCCTTTTTTTTGTTCTCCTCTTCTC
>VWZY01004375.1:73451-107330 GCA_013399075.1 Chloroceryle aenea
TTTTTTTCCCCCTCCAACTTCTAAACTGAATGTTTTGAAAGTTTTCCATGAGCATCCAGCCACTCCAGACAGGTGTGTTCATTCCATGAAAGCTTTATTGACTTTAAGTCAGTTTTTAACAAATCTGATGACTGGTAGGTCTTCAGAGCTTCCCTGAAGTGGATTTTGTTTCCTTGAGTCATGACTTGATTTCCCAAGGATTTCTTAGTCAATTGTTCCGCTTCAGTTTTTTTGAGCAATTACTTTGCAGGTTGTTATAGGGAACCCTGAATAAACAAATATGCAGTGTATAAATGTTCTGTTAATTCCAATTTTTGTATCATGTAATTAGATGGAAAGCTAATAAACAGACAAGATTAAGAATTATCGATGATTATATAGTATTTCCACAGTGAGCAGAAACAGACAGGAGTAGCACATCAAGTCCTGCAGAGACTGCCCTGTGCTGTGCACGTGCTGATGCCTTACTTTGCCCGATGCTCAAATTCTTTATGCCTTTCTCTCCTTCTACCTCTGCACCGTTTTTGTTTGGTTGGTTGGTTTTTTTCCCCCCCTTTGGTATCATCAAATTCCAGTTCTCCAGATACTGTGTGCTGATAAATGATTTTCCAGTATGCAAATATCCAGTGTGTTGCTGCCCTCCCCTCCTTCCCCTCTGTGTTCTCAGGTGCTGCCTTCCGCAGCACTGCCTTTTTACCTTGCGTGGCACTGGTTTCTCACTGCTCTTGGAGCCTCAGTGCCAAGAGTTTAGCGGTCCATTGGTCTTCAAAGTCCACCAGCCTTCCCCTGCTTCATGCCATCCGCAAATGACTCTGTCTTGTCCACTTGCTCTTTTTCCCTCACTCCCATGGTAACAGATAAGCTCTGATATACCTCTCACAAATAATGTGTGCACAGAATGGAAGGTAGGACGCAACTCCCCAGTTCCAACGTGGCAAGCCCATGTTGGTGTATATGCTCCACTTGTAACAGGAATGCTCCTTGCTGCTTGTTAGTGATGCCTTTCTTCTGCACCGACCTGCAGCTTTGTACAACTTGTATGAGCATCCCCAGCTCGTTCAACTCGCAAAGCATCCTGTAATGCAGAATGTGCCAATATCAGATGGAGGAAGGGATGACCAGGGTGACCTGGACTGCTGATGCATGTACTTGGTATTTAAATACTTGTCATGATCAGGAAGCCGGTTTAAGTTCATCTTTCTTTATAGTAGTCCTTTGAGTGTGGATTATTTTAGGCAAAACATCCCAGACTACTTATTATTGTTAAAAAGAAAGGCAGTATTTTGGTCCAATAAGAAGCCTTCAGTTAAAAATAGTCATAATTGCAGTCTGCATTAACCAGAGCTCCTGAAAACTGTCTTGAGAGATGAAATTGCAGTTGCTTCCTTCTCTGCCTGGTGAGCTATGATGGCATGGTAAGCAGGTTTCTTTACCTTCAGCAGACTAATGTCAGGATTCTGTATTTAGCTGTGCTCCTAATGGCAAAGAATGTTCCTCTAGAAGGGGTTCTGCTGGGTATCTTGTACCAGTAAAAAGTCTGTAAGGGCCCATGTATTGCTATGACGTGTCCAGCTGACCCTGCTCTCTGCATGTTTCCATACAGTATTGTTGTGAACCAGCAGAGCTGTATCCTACTCCGTAGGCAGACCTGACACAAACATGGAGCAGCGGTTGAGCAAACAGAGATTTCCTCATCCTGTCTTTTTAAACATGAGACCCATAGTTAATTCTGTGAATGGAGCTATGGTACTATGGAGAGGCTAAAATCCGCATGAGCCATCAATGTAATTTTTACTGGCAGGAGAAGAATTTGATCAGTAAGTGACATGCCAGCCACATGACAGCACTTAAACAGCTCCTGTCAATAAGCTGCTATGTGTCAGTGCCCTTATTTATCCTTTCAGGGCATATATCCATTTATATTATCATCATCTGAAAGAGAGACTAGCATCACTGAAAAAAGCCCATGCTGGTAACCAGGAGAAAGGGGAACTAAAGATACATATCACTGTAGCATATGTGTGTCATGGTGGGGATTTCTGGTATCGCTTGCAGCAGAAGCTACTTAGGGGAAAAAACCTCTTGAAAATGTGTTCTAAAATTTAGACAGGAAACAGTAAGAAACAGACAAAACAGATGCTCACTAGAACTTGAGGAACGGCTGCCTGACTATTGTAGCCTTAAATGTAGTGAATATCCTCATCTATGGAGATATCTTTCCAAGCCATTTGCTTGATTTTTCAGCTGAAGCTCCAATTCAGCAAATCACTTAAACACATGCATAATTTCAAGCATGTATTGTTAAGAGATTAGAAAGCAATTACAGCTTGTCAAACCTCCTCAGACATGGTCACATCCTTTCTCTTCATCAATGTCCTCTAAAAATAGCTGCACCTAACCAGTGGAGAGCTTCAGAACCACTGGACCCCAGCTTTGTGCAAGCGTGAGACCAGTGTGGGCACTTATCCCTATCCCCAACGTAGATTTCTTCCCGTGGGAGGGACACCTGTATGTATGGGGTAGACAGCAGGGGCAGCATACATCGGACAATTTGGACACGAGGATCTTAAGCAGTGTACCCAGAGGTTTGTCAGATCTCTGGGTAGAACTGGTTAAAAGAAAGGTATTACCTGAGTCTTTTCCCTCTCTTAAAGACAGAAGAGTGACGTTTACATATAATGGACAACATTGACCTGTGTATTTTGACAATTTGGACATTTTCTGTCCTCAGAAGAACAGTAGAGACAAGAGAGCAGCTTGCTTAAAATCCCTTCTCCCTCCTACTTTTTTGAGACAGCTCAGATCAATCGTACTGAATTCATATACCCCGAGTTTAATACGTTCCTTTTTTCCCTGCTTGCAGGCATGTTTTGTATGAAAAAAACAAAACACCAACCCCCCTGTGCAAGCTGGTTCCTCTGTACTTTATTAGCATGTTGCTATACAGCATTTTTTGAGAAGGTGGAGGTGCTGAGGGACACAACTATCTGTGGAACAAGCTGTCTGAAGGCGTGATTGGCACTCTGGTGTGGCTTTATGTATTGCTCCTTACAACGTAACCAGAAGGCTTCAGCAGTGCAAGCGTTCATTCAAAGAGTAGGCAGGTAGATAAAATTGCTTACCAGTGGGTCACCGAATAGATGCAGAACACTGTGGCCTCATTTATTAATTTCTGGTGTAAAAAAATGCAGCAAATGAGCTGCACAACCTTTACTGAGCAACCAACTGAATCATAGGAACAAAGCTGTTTGTAGCAAATGAGGAAAGGTCATTTGACTCACTTAAGCTCATTAGTCCTATTTAATATTGCCCTTATCCAGCACTGAGTAGATAGTTGCACAGCCTTATCTTCAATGCTTACTTCAATATCCCCTGGACCATGCCTTACAACTCAGTTTATCCTTAGTAAGTTCCTTTGGAAAACAAATGGAGAAAACCCAATGAGATCTCTTTTTTAAAAAAAACTTTAAAAAAATAAGAATTCTCAGTTACTGATCTTCTCTTCAAGTTCACAGAGTTGTTTATGTTAGGGTGAAAGTGGTAACCTAAGGCTATTTATTATTGTTCTGAAAGTGTTATTTTTCAAGACAAGTTAGAAAAGTGTAGTTGGAAGCATAAATACAGAAATCATTGGGTAATGATGGCAGGATGTTATGCAGAGAACTAATAGCAGATATCATTGTGTTGGAAATTTGATCTGTTAAAAATATAATGTATTCTTGAGCAGAGTACCGTCAAGCAGCTGACTACTTGCCTGGAGAGTCTGAGTATTTGGCTGGAGAGAAAATCCAGGAGTTCATTGACCTGCTTGGTGAAGGGTTGCCTCTCTGAGCTAGAGCAGCCCGTGCCGTGCAGAAATGACCCGCACATCACTGCGAGCGCCGAGAGAAACAGCGATGTGAAGCAGGAGCTGCCAGTAGCTTGGAGACCAGACAGCTACGGGGGTGCTACTGCTGGGAACAGGGATTTTTTGAAAAGCATTTTATGTTAGTCCAGCCAGGGAGGGATGTAGCCTGGGTGAGGAAAGAAAAGGAGGGTCCTGATCAGAGCAGATGTGGCATCTGCAGTGAAGCGAATTGCTCTACTGTTACCTGTGATAAAACATTCCTTGGTGTCAAAGGGAGCAGAGATGGACAAGGGACACTATCTCATTATCACTTCTCAGCTCACTTGTTGCTTGAAGTAAGGAATTCCAGCAGAAACCAACAGGCGAGACCAATGAGCAAATCACACAGCAATGTGGGAAAAGGGTGAATTGCAAGGCGAGACACTGGTGACCCGTAGGAAGTAGAGCTGCCTTTCAGCAAGCCCGCATTGCTGTCTGTGAACCTGGCGCTCTGGCTGCATACTGCTAGGGATGCAGCGATTCTTGGGTCATTCATTAAGTCCGACTTTTAGTACCGAGCTGAAAGGTGTGCTGAGCTTTGGAAAGCAGCGCGGAGCGTGGTGGAGGGTGCATTCCACGTGCTGCTTCCCACATGTCACCAGACCACTAAACTGCACTGCTGGATCTTACCTTTCATGCACTGGCAGCTTGAATCCTAACCAGCAGTCTACCAATCTGAACAGTTACGGCCCAAGTTTCCAAATGTAGTTGCCTGAACTAAAGTGTTAAGAGGGCAGGCTGTCTCAGTGCTCTATCTGCTGCACTTTACATCTTAAAGAGCCAGAAACAGGGATGGGAAGTGGAATTATGTCACTAGAAGAGAAGGACTGTACTACAGCAAACTAAAGGTCCGTCTGGTCTCTATCCTGTCTTTAATGCTCCATGAATCCTTACAGAGCAAAAAGAGGTCACGTGTGAATCCTTACAGAGCAAGAAGAGGTCACGTGTGTAAGATGCTTCTTCCTAATGGTCTCCTAACCTCTATCTACTTTCAGCTTTGGGAATTTCCCGAGGGAAATCTCATCTCTTTGTATTGCTGACTTGGATTGCAAACCCTTAGGTTGGGTTTTATAACTGTTTGCTTACCAGCACTGTGGTGTCACCTGTACACTAGACACATGTAGAATGCATGAGGACACACGTGCATTGTAAGCAGTACTGATTTCACTTATTCCTGGTATGAAACCTGTAGAATTTCAGAGCCAGTGAGGTGGCATTGATCAAAGCAGAAGAAAACAATAGAAAGCTTGTTCTGGCTCAAACTGAAATTCTGTCGTCCATTCCCTCCCCCTCCCTCCCCACCTCCCCACCTTCTCCTTTGAAAACCAATAAATAAAGGATCTTTACCCCTGGGTCTCCATTTGCCCTTATGAAATATCAATAATAGTTCTGCCCACTTGCTTGTCCACAGTTATCTCTTTGTTCTTTTTCCCTTATGTCTTCAGGGAACTCATTTAATGTGCAGTAGGTAAAGGGAAGAGAAGATTTTGGTTAAAAAAACAACAACCACCAAACACCAAAAAAATACCACAACCAACATTGGGGGCATTTTGATGTGAATCCTCTTTCCTATCTTTTTTTATATTGCTGATCCTCACAGGGAGAGAAGTCTGAGGAGAATAGTCACATATAAGGCAAATACTAGTTTAGCCTCTTTGTCTGTATGTTGTTTCATGTTTCTCCTTTCTTTGCCTAATCTCTTTCTTTTTGTCATGGTGAAAACTTCTCCCTGACTATGGGCTGACCCTTCCCATGGAAGGGATGGATGCTCAGGAGGGTCTTTGCATAGTGATCCTCCTGCGCTTCTCTTGCTGTTTTCTTGGTGTGCTGCAGGGGCTGTGCAGGCAGAAGCCTTTGCTCCCTCCAGGTCTTGCACCCTTTGTTCTCCTCTTCCCTGTCAGACTACAAACTCCTCGCTCTCTGCCTAAACCTTGTCCCTCTGCAAGCTTGTCAGGGATCAGGAATGTCATTCTGACAGTCTCTGCACTTTTCATTATGGCCTCCACTGGATGGTCAAGAACCCTGTCCATGCACAGGCAGGTATAGAACCACGAAAAAGGAGTTACCTGTGGCCCTGCAGCATGTAGAGCAACTTACGGAGAAAGGGAACGAGGCACTCTGGTGAAGCCAGGCTGCTTTTCCCAGATGCACTGGAACATCAAAGTAATTTCTAAAAATACAAGGAAAGAATAGAGTGCTCTGGTGGTCCTGCCACAAGGTTGGTGGATATGTCAGCAGGCAAAGGGTTACCTGTCAGCGGTTCATGAACATTAATACTGAATTTTGAATGTCCTGATATTTGAAATCCAAATGTCAGAGTTTGGAGAAAACATTTTGCTATTGACAGGCGCATTGACCGGGCATCTGCAGGCCCAACGGCCCCCTTCTGAAACAAACGTGTTCTGGCAGTCGGTTTAGATGGAGGCAAAGAAAATGGTGCTGATGTCAGAGGCTGTTATTGAGGTTCTCTTCAGAGTTTAAAACATAGCCAAACGCCAGTGAAAGCTGACTCTTTCAGAAAAGATCACTTAAGGAACAAACCCGGTAATGGGTGGCCAACAAACCAAGTTAACGGAACTCATTCGGCATGAATGAAAGAGGAGCTCATGAAGCTTAAAAGTAGTTTTAAAATGCAAACTGTCACAGCAAAGGCTTGTGCTCATTCCTAAAACCCACGGATAGTGGCTTCTTTTAGTTTTGTTCTGTTTGCTTTTCACTTAAACATTTTTAGTTTCTTTCTACTGATTATCAGGAGCCGCTGCTTAAAATGTTCTTGGGTACCCGTGTCCCAGCCTTGGTGTGTTGGAGTACATTGAAAAACCTTACTGTATTTTGGACTGTTTGGCAAAAGGGCTTCTCTGCTCTCTACCAAGTTATTCTCAGGTATAAATTAGAGTATTTTCTGTGTCTTATGCCTTCCGAGTCATGTTTACTTGGGTGAGATGTCCCTTGCCCTGCATGGAGAGTGAGAAGTTCTCTATCCACCTCTGCATATCTCTCTTAATGCTGTAAATTGCTGGGGAACAGCCTGTTCCTACCACCAAGGGGCAGAGGAGCAACTCATGACATCTGCAGGAGGTCATCATGACTCTTCCTGTATCTGCTGGCACTGGATGGGGGAGCTCAGAAGACTGATGGGGAAGGGAGCACCTGGTCTGCTCCCTCTGAGGGTGCAGCCAGGAGCAAGTGAGCAGCTGGTATCCGGGGTAGGGAAAAACAAGGGAAGGAAATAAAAGCAACTGCTGTGAAGTAAGAAAACACTCATCATCGAGTAGCAACTGGGAAACCAAAGCAAGGCACAGAGACATCAAGTTGCATAATGGTTGTGGCAACAAATCACCAGTTGGGAGATTTTAGTAGTGGGAACAATGACAACTTAATACTCAAGATATAACACAGCATCGCATTTTCAGTTGCACTGTACTTTGAGCTGGCCACTTTAACAACATTCTTCCTGCTAAATCCTCAGTCCCCGATGCACAGCCTGCTCATTTATAGAGAGGAACAGCAGCCTCTGAACCTTCAGGCAAGGAAAAAATTGCCATGAAAGATACTGAGAAAGTGGAAATGAATGTTTTACTGCTGATATTCCCAGAAAGGAATAAAGTTACTATGTAATCAGTTAACTAATTTTCTAGCTGGATAAGGCATGCACCGTGGTGGCCCTGCTCATCTGTCAACTTTACTCTGTAATCAGGGAGCTGAAAGTTGGGGATCTCCTGTGAGAAAGTTAGAGGAAGGCCTGAGGATATAAGAAGTCCCTTTTTTTTTTTCTGCTTGAATTGCTATGGACGTAATCAGAATTGCATGAGTGCCTTCAGAGACTGGCTCAAGTTTTGCTATGAGGAAATCGTATCAACTCTTTCTTTCAAAGTTAGTAATTAGGAAGAAATAATCTTAGTTTCTACAAACCAGCAGTTTTTAAAAAGGTGATTATTTAAGTAGTTAAATTGTTGCACAAGCCATTTTGAAATTAAATATATGGCCAATGAAAGCAGGTGAAAAGCCACAGTGCCTCATGGCCAGTGTTTCCTGCTAAAACCAGGGGAACTTTCAGCGTGCCATGTGCTTTCCCAGAAAGGTTAAAAGCAGTTATGGGGATGATGTATAGGTTTAGAAAATTACTTTCAACAGGTTACTTCCTTTCTTCAAACATTTGTAGGCTATTGTACACGGTTTAGTCAATTAGGGCTTTTTCTCATGGTAAGCACTGTTGCTATGGCAATTATATAGCATAGCAATAACTGCTTGCTGCTGCAAATAAGGTTTTTGGAAAACACTTTGAGTAAAATGGCCCTTCTTCTGCAGTGGGGAGAAAAAGATGAATTGGTTAGCTTCCTATCTTCAGAAGGCTGCTGCTAAATCGGAGAGATAATGATAACAGGTTTGGTGTGAGATTATAAACTAGAAAAAGAACAGGTAGGTTGACAGCTTTGTAAACGCGGGGAAAGTGTTGCATTTTAGGCAAATTTCGTGTTTGATATAGCTACATAGTGTTACTGACTCCAAAGTTGGGCCACCAAAATGCCATTGCTGCAACATATTAACCCTTTTTCCTCTTTGAAGCAGTGTAAGTAATCTCCTCACTAAAACATGAATGTATTCACCTGCTAGACTTTATAAAGCATAAAAGGGACTACACAGAGCTGTAAAGGGCAAAAAGCCTCTATATGGATACAAGATTGCAAAACTGGTGTGCTCAAGTCTGTGCTTGTGAGAGCTGAAAAACTTCTGTGTCAGAAACACCTTGTCCTTGTGGTGCCTGTTTCAGATGCAGCTGTGGTGTATTTAGAAAGCCCAGACAGGGCTTGCTTGTGGCCAGCAGTCAGATGACAGCCGTGCACAGAGGAGCAGGTTTCTATGAGCGTTATGGTGGGCTGATCTTTTCTCTGAATGGATGTTTACTGCTGGCATTTGTAAGGGAACTGCACCAAAGATGGGGATTTATGAGACTCTTGCTCATCACCTTCATCTGCTGACAGCTAAGTGAGTGTGTCTGACCCCAGCCTCAGGGAAGGGCTCGCCTGGCTGGCAGCTGCCCCCAGCCCTCTGCAGCTCATGCTGAGTCCAACAGAAGACATCACAGAGCATCAGAGCCTCAAGCTCTTCCTCGTCCCACCCACAAAATTTTGGCCGTGAACTCATTATAAGCCATCCATTAAAACTGTCTTATTCAGCTGATCGATGACCCACCTTAGCAGCTGCGGAGCCTGCAGCCATTGGAGCCTCTGCTCTCCCCAGTCTGATCTCAACTCCTCTGGACTGCTGCCAGGCTCATTTAGCCACACTGCTTTAACTTTCTTTCTTTCCTTTCCTCCTACAGCCCTGTTACTTCTGCTCTTTAGAAAGGGAAAGAAGAAGGGGAAGGGAAAAGCCACCAGTAATCAAGTAAGACCCACAAGACATGATGATCCACCCTCCAGATATTGGGAGCTGTCTTGCTGGTTTACATTTTGATTCTCATAATTATACTCATGCCCAGGAAAATAGCTTTGTCGTTCACCTTCTTAGTGCTGTTCTCAGCTATCAGTGTGAGGCAATGCAATTCCCTAACAACTGCTTTAGTTCTTTCCCAGCCATTTTGTTTTTTTCTTCCACGGGTGTTTGTCTCGGAGCTCTCTAAGAGCGAGTTGTTGCTGAATAAGGCTCTGAACATGAGGCACACGCGTTGCATGGAACAGGGACAGCCTGTTTCAGAAGGCCAACAAGTCCATGTACGTTCACTGCCTTTGCCTTCCTAAGGGCCAGTTCTCTGCTGAATGATGTTCTTCTCAGCCTGCAGTTTGGCGTGCCCGAGACGCAGCAGTGGTATGCCCAGGCAGACGAGGTTGCCTCTTTTGGAAGTTATTGATTGCAGAGCTTTGAGAAATCTGTGTGAGGAATCAAACACACTCTTGGAACTCTTCAGTCCATGTAAACATATTACGTTGAAAACAACTTTTCCAGAACTAGGTTAAAATTCCATTGGCTGAAGAGGTTTTTTATTGTGATGTAATTACTTAGAGCCAAAGAGAAGGGAAAACTGCATTAGGAACTGTTTCGTTGTTTTCTGCAGCAGCCTTAAGAGTCCATATCGGCTGCATAACTAATCAGCAGTCTTGGATAATGAAAAGAAAAGAGTTTTGAATTCTAATAAACTGGTCTCCTCAAAGACCTCTAACAGGTTTGGAAACTGAACCAGGTTTTAAACCAAAACAAATTTGATTCCCTTAGAGACTTTCCCAGCATCCTAAAACAAGAAATCTCTGTTTGCATATAGGTTTTTAGATTACAGTACCCTTCACTACTATATATGAGGTTGCATTATATTAAACAGACACTATTGCCTCTGGTGGTTCAGCATGTGTAAGAACACACGTGGTCACCAGCTAGATGGCATGTACTTCTCTCTGTGCTTCTCTGCAAGAACCTAGTGAGAAGGGATCCCACAAGTAACATTTTCAATACAAGCCTAGGGAGATGAGCATACCAAATATGTAGATTTCATTTTTGCCTAGAATGTCTCCCGTTGCCTGCGTTACCCTTACCAATCTCCATGAAATTTCAGTCGTCAGTATTATGGAATCCACAAGAATTTGTTAGCAGTAGTAAGGGATGAATTATGGGAAATCTAAAGAGCATGTAATCCATGGTCAAAGTTTTCACAATTCTTTGTGTCTCTTATGACATGCTTTATTTAGAGAATTACTAGTACAAAACAAAGATCCTCGTCTAGAAGGAATTGACTGGTGTAGTAAGGTATAGATCAACACAAGGCTGGAGGTCCCAGTTAAATACACCAGTGTGAAAACAAAGGAACAGGGGCTGAAGCATATGGGATGCAAACCAAGGCTGCTCTTAGAAACTGAGCACCCAGAAGGTGTGACATCAGCTTGTGCAGGTGAAGCTGATAATTGCAGGAGGAGACTGGGGAGCAAGAGGGATCTAATTGCTCAACATTGGATTTGTATCACATAAATCCACTTTTTTTCCATCTGTTACAAAGCTAACAATCTTTTTCTGCCCAACTGCTATCAATACAAACTTACAAATGAAAATGAATTTGAGATGCAAATCAATGCAAAGTCTGAATTTGAATTTGGAAAATTGTTGGCTCATGAAATACCAGGTTTTTAAGGAAGTTTAGGTTAGAAATTAATAGAAGCTTCAACCTGGGGAGTCTTTCCCTGCTCTCCTGCTCCCTCCCGCTGACACCGCGGAGTCATATGGTTATGTCCCAGATTGCTGTTCCGTACACAACAATGAAATCAGGCAGATGGAGCAACAAGAACTATAATAATGAGCATGTTGTTATTGGAAAAGGTGAGGTGCTGCTGCTCTAGGTAGCATTACTGCATTTGTTTGAGTGACCTTATGGGTGAAGAAAGATCTCCAAAAATGCTTGGAGTCAGTTGTAGCTCAGATCTGAGAGCTTCGGTATCTCAGCAGCAGTTGATCTATTCCAAAAAGCTTGGGTAGTGACTAGTCAGTGCTATGGATTCTTCTGAGTGATTTGTGTCAGCGTCTGATGGGAGCAGCAGCAATGCCCATCTGAAACATGAAGAAAATACCCCACTGTGTTTTTGTTGCGTCGGGCTCCTGATCTCTAGGTAGGCAGTTTACATCATGCTTTTCAACGCAAGGGTGTCTTAAAAGAGGTTCAAAGGAATGTTTCTGAAGAGAATGAGGTTGGTGAGATTCAGCTTTGGTTCATGTCTTCTCTGTTACTCATCAGTTGAATAACACCTGGTTTCAGAATATTGCTTCTGGGACTACAGTCAAAGGAACTGTGATCCACAGATTACACGTAATAAACTGTGTATATCTAGCTAGTGAAATGGCTCATGTGAGATATCCAGAAACAAGTCATTGATTTGCTGTTTAAGTTAAATTTTACCCCTGTGCAGAGGGGAGTTTACTATAGATCCTTTTTAATAATGGTAAATCTTTTCCTCAGTGCTGTTGTGATAACCCCAAACCAGACACCTCAGAAGTGAGGAAGAGGTACCATTCTAAGGCTCTGGCCTTTGTGATAGCACAGGATTTAGCCATGCATATTTTGCTGTTGAAGTGTTTAGAAAGGCTCCATCCAGCTCTTTTCATGGATGTAAATGGTTGACTGCTAGTTTATAAACTTTCTGATAAAGGTGAAATTGAAGGTGGGATTTGAAAGCAGAAGAGGTGTTCCCGTGTTTGAATTAACCCTGAAAAAGCATTAATAGAGCAACCAGTGCATGGGAAAGCACAGAAGAACCAGATGAATGGTGTGTAGAGAGCTATTTAATCTGTGGAATAGAGAGAAACAACTTAAATTGAGCTGTATTATGAGCATCTGCCACTCTGCGCCTCTAAAATCACCAATCATAGCATGGGAAAAAAAACCCTAAATGATACAACAGTCAAGGGCCCAATTCACAGCTCATTTAAAGTGCTCAAAGAAATAGTAAGGATTAAACTAGCAGATGATCTGATGACCCACAGAGGTCTGTGCTTCACGATTTAGCTTCATTTTCTAAGGGAAAACAGTGGGTGCACTTTTTGTTACCCTTCCTTCCTTTTCCTGACCATCCCCTCCCTTCTCCCAAGAACACGTTTGCCAGCCCCAAATGTATCTGATAATTCCCTTGGATATTTCATGAACGATTCTCAGGGCTTGTTCCGAGGCTGCAGTTTGCACCGCAGTCACCAAACACAGGGAACCCCCACACCCTCCCCTCACCTTCCAGGCTACATGGAAAACTAATCAGGCTGTGTGCCCTTGTCAGGCTGCAGAGAATCCACTGACTCTTCGAAGTTGTGGGGTTTGTATTGGTTTGTTTTATTTGTTTTCCTCCATTAATTAAGGAGTGAGGTCAGACTGCAACCTTAATAAATACATACTTAAAGGAAAAAAAGCTACAAGGACGTAAACCGAAAGTGGCTTGGTTTGAGGTTGGATTTTTTTTCCTATGTTTGCAAAACAGCCAGGGTTCTCTGCTGCAGTTCATAGAGTTAGGTGTGGAAAGGGCTATATGACTTAAAACAGTATCAATATTGTGTAGCAAATTCTTATATCTGTTTTCCCCTTTATTGTAGTTTTGACATTAAAACTGTGATCCATCAAACACTGTAATATGTAAGTCTGGGGGCAGGAGTTATATTTCAGCCATTCTAACTTCTTAGCAAAAATCCTAGCAGAAACACATGAATTCATGTTTAAAGCAAACTTTTAACTAGGTCTGAACAAACATCTTTCACTAACACGTTCTTTAAATGCAGCACATACTGTATTTATCATACTGGTGTAGCTGAAAACTTAACACAAGACGCCGTTTTAAAATACGGTGTGCCCGCGTCTTGGGATAATTGGATTATGTTCCTCGAGTCACAGGAACATAGATCTTGTCAAAGTGGATTGCATCTGTGATCCAACTAATCCACCATCCTTTTTCTGTGTGGCCAGTGCCAGATGCTGTGGAGCACGGCACAGCCACCTCACGCTAGACAGATGCACTACAGTCTGACACCGTGCAGATCTCCTTTTAACTCTTAATGAGTGAATTTTTTTTGGATAACATCAATCTTGCTTAATACCATGGGAACAACGCTATGACAGGGAAACAAAAAGTGCTGGTGAATTTAGAAATAACTTTGCCCCCAAAGGCAAAAAGAGTAAGAGAAAGAAAAGGAGAGAACAGACAGACATTGAACGTATCGATGTACATTTCATTCAGATCCTCTGATAAAAGAAGTGCTTTTCCTTGTTATCTTCCCGGACTGCTGATTCTGTCCCTGCTGTAGGCCAAGCAGAGGTGCATGTGGCTAAGCATTGATTAAAAAAACTTGATGGAGATTTTTATTTCTTCTCAAGACATCCGTGGATGTTGGCTGCAAGTTAACCAGAAGGGAATATTCAGTAGCTGGTAAACAAGTGGTAAGAGGGCAAAGGCTTACACAAGATAAGCGCTATCAGGAGGAAAATGTCGTGAATGGACAAGCCACGTTCCCTTTCGAAGCCAGAACTGGAGATTTTAATAAAACGTTGAGGTGTATTTTATGAAGATTTCATATGACATTTTATAGAACAGCTATCTCATAAAAGCTGAAAAAGGCAATGGCTGGACAATTTCACTTCTCCCATGGCAGGAAAACTTAAATGTTTTTCATATAAACTTGTCGATCAAAACCTGTTCTGCTTCTCTTAGCAGAGGGCACCTTTGTCTGCCTCAGCTTAATGTGTCTTTTCAGCAGCTGCAGTGTTTGTGGGCTTTACAGATCTCCAAAGATGTATGTAATGCAATTCTATAGATACTGCTTCTTTTATCGGTTTTATTTGCTGTACTCTATCTTACAGCTTTTCATCCCCTTCCCTCAGGCCATGTGTAGTAGGTGGAGGAGGACTGCTCCAACACATTGAAACCTGGAATCTCTCACCGTGCTGCTCCTCTGAACTGCTCTAAAAGCACTTGACTTCTTTAGTCAAAGCAGTTCAAAACCAATGTAGAAGTCAGTGAAACTCTGCTGATATAGATCACCTCTCCCAAACAGAACTTTTAGCACTCCTTCTCCACGCCCCCCTCCCCCCAAAAAAGTATCTCATGCTTTTGTTTGGAAAAATTCCCAGATATTTTTAGAATACAGTTAAGTGCTGTAAATATTGAATGTGTAACAGTCCCCCTGTGATACATTTGATGGCAAATCTCATTCCCTTCTCTTTATGTAGGAATGGATATAAGAATGCAAATGAAACTGCAGGTGTTACAAAATTCCATCCAACTGAAGTGAAAAAGCACTGGCTGATGAATAAACCATTTAGGTTTTAATGTATATGGTTGCTGCTCATTAAAATTAGGTATCGAATGTTTGTTTTTTCCTTTATACATGTAATGGGGGAAATCAACAAGTGTAGCCAAGGGCAAAGAGAAGTGAGTAAATTTGCATTTGAATAGCAGGTTTTACCTCCTCCTTGTCTAGTCTGAAACGGTAAATAAGTAATTTTATCTGCTTTTACGGTTTCCCTCAATATCACCTGCAAGATCCAGACATAAAGATGTATTGCCAAGTGTTCTCACTGTCTAGAAAAATGTGGTGAATTTAGACCAAGCTGATCATGCTGTAGAAAAATGCAGTAGCGAGTCAGGCAAGGAAGTCACAAGTGTGTCCTAAGGAGTCTGTGCATGTTCTGTATTTAAATGTTCTGCCATGTGCAGAAAGAGAGGCAAAGCAAATGCTGGTAATGATAACTGACACAAAGGCACCGAACGGTACCGGTCACTCCTACGCAGCGTTGTTGTAGGAGGTAGGTAGCTCTGTAAGAAAGTCTTAAATGCCCAGCCCAGAGGCAGATCATAAAAAGCAGTAGGAGGTGGATTTACACCTGGTGTGGTTTACAGTTGTGGGGTGGCTTCTTCATTTTGCCTGTGTGAAGATTGGCTCCACTGCAGGAGAAGGAAACAGGGTGTAAACAGCAATGAAGGAGCCTTAGCAGGCACTTGGATTTTTCAAGGGGTGCTTGTTACATCTCTTTTCTTCTTCTCTGAAGTCTTCAAGAAAATCTGCTATGAGTCCTGTGGAGCCACTTAACTAGTTTTGCTAGAATCACTCTCTCCCTATCAAACTGTAAGGCTAAATTTACTGTACATCTTAATCTGTTGATTTATTATGATTATTTTTTGGTCAGCTCTCTTGAACAAAGTTGCTAAAATAATCCTATGGGTTCTCAGGGATTTATTGCATATGGTACCCAGAGGATCAATCCACTCAAACGCAAGCAGTGTTGCTTGATTTTAAAATGGACATTACAGCAAAAGAAAATGCAACAGGAGATGGAGAAAATTTCTGAGACAGGAGGTGAGGGATCCTCATGGGATTATTGCAAAGCCTTTTAAATTTAGAGGTGTGCTGGGTGTCTATTAGCAGCTCTAGCCATGGGCTGTAGGGGAGCTCGATCACTCATCCATGAGGATCTGTATGTCTGAACAGCTCACCTCAGGTTTAATGGCTAGTAAAGCCTATTTCAAGCATTATTCTTTTTCTCCTCATTTTTTTCCCCCCTCTTTTATTTCTTTTCTATCTATTCTCTTCTGAGAGTTTTTGCAGCCATACCGTGGCTGAGTGCAGCACAGATTTCATTTTCGAATTTTACACAATCAGATCTGGAGAGTGCTAAATAAGTTTTGATTTCAAAGGTTCAGACCCAGCAGAGCAGTAACATCAGCTTAAAAGCCTGAGTGGCCATTGCAGGTGTAGCTCTCTTGTGAACACAGTTGTCTGTTGCTGCACTGAATGTATGAAAACCCCTATTATTTCCCAGGGTAAGTCACAATCGCAACATTGTGGTCTCTAAGCTGTGTAATCCAAGAGTAATAACTTAAATTGTTTTAGTTTATTGAACACACAAAAATTTGTGCAACCTGGAGGCTAAAATGTATGGTTTAACAGAACAAAAAAGCTGAAAGTATGAGACAAAGATGAACCAAATGCTTGAAAAGAGGTCTTCTCCATTTGAGGAAAAGCAATTTCTGTGAGGGAAAGCAATCTTCTATAAACAAGAGCCAATAAATTCTGAGAGAGCTGGTGGATGATAAAGAGTAGGTTACAACAGATAGGCCTTTTTTTTTGTTCTGGCATATTTCCCTTGCTAGATATATTCCCTGGGTAAAAATCCCTCACATCTTGAAGAAGAAAACCAAGTTGCTTCCTTAGAAACATCGGCTAATGTTTAGTGTAGCTGCATCCTCTTGTGAACCAGTGCATTTCAGATGTCTGCATTCAGAAATGGGAGGTCCTGATGAGCTGTGCAGTCAGATACTCCTGTAGTTCAGCACATATGGCCCAATTACTAAAGGAATCAACTGCTCATCTTGAAGATATAAAACTCACACAACTTTTAGATCAGGACATATTCAAACTGCTATCCATCGGTGTGCTTGCTTGTAAATCACTGAAGATCGCTTCTGTAACAGGCAGACTTGTTTAGTGTGGAAATGATTTCTTCTTTTAAAGCTAATCCAGGTGGCAAAGGAGTTAACAGACTGGTTACCACTGATCAAATCTCACTAAACTCCTCCCCACACCTCTGGGTGTTCTTTAGGCAGCCTCAGTACTGGCCAACTCTCCTTTATGTTTCCAGCTGTTTTGGCACAAGTGGTTGAAGCCTATTATCAAAACCACCTGGATTTCTTGGTTAATAAGGCAGAGAAAGTTGGGCAGAACTTACCCCGAATACGACTCAAACTGCATGCATTTTTGTGTATTCGAGAGAAAAATTAAAATAAATAAATAAAGAAGAAAGATTCTTTTAAAATAGAAGTGCAGTCATTCCCAGGAAGTGAGAGAACAGGAAAATGCTCTTTGGATAGCAGCTGTCCTGAAATAGCTTTCAATATAATTGCTGTAAATAAAGCTATTATATCTACATAAATCTCTGTTTTTACAGGAACATGATTGCTTCACACATCAGATTTGTCACTGCAACATGACAGCCTTTCCCTGTTTGAGCATTCCCCAGTAAATCTTTATTCACAACAGCGACTGATGCATGACTCCAGATATCCTACTAGACAGCACAAAATGAAAACAGTTTCACACAGAAGCATCAAACACGTGTACTAAATATGTATAAAACCCCCCAGATCCTAAATGGCAGGATCTGACACGGTCATAAAGCTAACAGATTCTGACAAAGAAGAAAAAAAAGTGTTTCTACTTGATTTTTTTCTTCTGCTCTGGATGATTGATAAAGGGGTAGCACTGTTCAAAGATGGAAATAGTAGTAATAAAACAGACATCTTAATTTTTGGTTGAACAGATTGTGTTCTAAAATGTGGACAAAAAATATATCTCCCTCACCTGTGACATTTTTATTACTGTAATTTAAAACAAAACAAGTTTTGTTTAGCTCAACAGACAATTTTACTCTATTATTTCTTGCTATATGCTTGTCCTTTAATATTTGACAGCCAATGATGGGTTTTTTTTGCCATTAGATAGGGCATTCAGCTCTGCCCTGCATGCACAACAGTTTGTATTCAGATGGGTTCCTGTTCCTCTGCTTGTTGATCGAACTAACGTTGAGGCTGCAGATCCCATGGAGTTAGGGGTTTTGTCACCAAGATCAGTAATCCGGATGCTTAACCATATATTTATTTTTTTTTACAATCACTGGCTCAAACTGGCTATGTAATCTGAACAAGAACTGTGAAAATTCATTAAGAATCAAGTAAAACTTGCTTTTGTCACTATCTCAATGCCATCAAACACAGACGAACTGGATCTTCTTCAAATGGGCTTTTATTCTTTTCAGATTGTTTACAATACAAATCTGTCCTAAAAAGTCTTGAGTCAAAACATCTCTTGTTGTGAACATCTGGAGTGTTTAGGCTTGGTGTATTTTGGAAAGTGTGGAGAACAGGGTGATATCTCTCTTGACTAGCTGAAGAGTCTCCTAAATTCTGTGAATTTGTACGATTGCAGCACGTTGTTTGCTATGAGCGGCTGCTCTGTTAGGAGGCAAGAAGAGTCGCAAGCACGTCAAGATGAACTGAATAAGATCATCATAAAGCTAATTTTATTTTAATTTTTCCTCTTCACACAAGCTAGGGAAAACTCTGCCTCACTGAATGACTCTGTGCTTATGAAATGAATGGGAGTATGGGCTTCAGAAAGAAACGCGTTGGGGTTTTTTTATTAGATCGCATGCTTAATTGGGGTGTTTCCATTTTTAATGCAAAAGCTTAGAATTTTAGTGGGGCTCCAGTTCAGCTGATTGTCTCTTATCTACTAGAAACGCAACTGACAGAAAGTATTCAATATAAACAGGTCGTATCAAACATTAAAAGCTAAGCCAATTTAATTACATCTGAAGCCAGGTTATGCAGTAAGTTAGTTATGAACATTTATTACTCAAATGTTATCAGTGGTGCCTTTGATTGGCACCAGTGTTATCACTTTAAATCGGTTATGGCCTGGATGAGGAAAAAGGAAATAAAAGTCTTGTCACATCTGTAACATGACTCTGGGTCAGCTGAACACTAATTAGGAAATGAAAATAAATAGTAGTCTAATATAAGCCCAGTCCAAACAATGAGGAAGGAAGAAAGATCCCAGCAATAGACCTGTCAAACAGACAACAAAATATTGCTTGATATGGCTGTAGTTTGAGATGAAATCAAATCAACCACAAAACAATAGGAAGTCTGAGGCAGAGTTTGTCCCCTCGGAGGGAAGTATTGATTGCATTAGTGATATACGGCAATCCAGGGGGTGGGGAGAGAAGGATAACACTCTGTAGTATATGAATGAATGATTGAAACAGAAATGAGTGTAAGCAGCAACTGAATTCCTGAAAAGGGCAGACTAAACAACATATGGAAATTTGCACAATAAAAGTGCTCTCACCAGTTTTTCAGGCGCGAACACGAAACAATGGAACAACCTCTTTTTAGACATTAAGATGCCCCTGAATCACAAACATACAATAAACTATCTGGTTATTAATCTTGAATCCTTTGTTCTTCTTCTGCTTACTCACTGTGTTGAAGGAAGCTTTAGCACTTTCCCTGACAGCACAATGAATGGGGAAACAAAGCCTGCAGCAAATCTCATGGACTTTCCCCAGTTCAGCTTATGTGTCTCATAACCTCTCCAGTCAGAGAAAATGATGTAACTTGCTTTTAGTCATGCTTTTGAAAAGCTTCAATTATGAATTTGAGTGAGTTTACTTATTGCAATTTTATTTCCCTGCTGCCTGTCTAGCTCACAAAATAAGTTTGAAATAACATCCACCTCTTCCCCTGAAATGACACCTAGAAGTGAGGATGGTGTGTTTAAGGTACTTATGGAAAACGATGGTGAAAAATATTTCTCCATTCTTCCTTATTTGTTTCAGACAGACTTTCTGCTAGAATTTATCTGTTAATAGCATATCTAAGTTTTTATATTTTTTCTGCAGGGTTTGTTGTCTGTCGGTTCAGAAATTATAACTAGATAGTATCTGGCTTTTATTAGTAGTTACAAATCTGCTGCTGCTACTGACTAGTGGAGCTACTGTTTTCACTTACATAGTTGTTGCTCAGTTGGGGTTTGGGCTGTTAGTGCTTTGTTGGAGAAGCTGCATAATTGCCAAGGTTGTCTACAGAGTTCACAAATGTATTTTTTCTGCAACAAACATCTCATCTTTCCTTCTAGCTGAAATGATCAAGATTTTTCTGTTGCTGAGGCACATACGACCCAGAAAACATTATGAACAGGCCACACAGATGCAATGCATATTGACAGCAGGTGTACTAACTAATTACAAAGTGCATTTATTCAACAAGCATTACACACCAACAAAACAGTAATCAAAAACTCTTCTGGCACTATAAAGATCAGGCTGTCACAAACCAAGAAGAAACATCAGCTGTCTTAACTAGAAATTGAGTAACATCTGGATCAGTGTACAGGGAAAACTTAGTGCCTTTGAGGATTTGTCTTGATGAGGATAATATTGACGTTGCCTTCGCATTAGTATTATTTTTGTACCCCTTACAATGTGCAATGTCAATGGCATCACACAGCGCATTTGAATTAAGGAAAGCTGCAAACTTTTCAAAAGCCTATCTCTGCATTTTTGAGATATTTATGTCTGCAGAAATGCTTCCATATTTATTCCCCTCATAATCCACTTAATGTAATAGCATTTGAGAAGCTAAGAAGCATGATCTGCTTTAATGACCAAATCTGGAAATGCTTAGCCAGTTATTCAGACTGGAAGTTCAAAACATCCATCTTACCAGCGAAGGGTGATATTAGGGTGACTACTCACAGGGCAGTCACCCTGTGCAAGTGCCCTTTGGTGAATTTTCTATAACGTGTCTGGCAGATTTAACCTGCTGCATTGTTCCAAATCTCCATTATGGACCAAATCCACAGTTCTTCTCTATCTCTCTGCTTCCTTCTTGCACAGAACAGCAACCCTTTTCTGACCACCTCTTTTTCTTCTCTTCTTCACCCCCCCTCACCTCTTCTCTGGCTTCCGGGGATTTCAAGTTTCTCACCTTTACCTTTTTCCAGCTGCTGAGGAGAATCTGCCTCTGGCTGTTTTTATTCACTTTGCCTTCTCACAGATTATTTTCTTAGAGAGCTACAAGCAGGTTGGAGGTAGAAGAAAATCAATAACTTGTCAGTGCTCTTTCCTTTGACCAGTTGATCATTTTGCCTGAGTTCCCACATATCATTGGTAGAGACTGGTAGAAAGACAAGAAGACAGTATCCTGCTTTTCCATTTGTTGATGCCAGAAATACCGTGAAATGTTGTCCTAGGAACTAAAGGGCCTTCTGCTCACACCCTCCAGCACACAGACCACAGCTCATTTCTGTAGACACATCATCCCCCAAAGGCCAAGGGTTGGCATCGAGAGCAGCAACACTTGCGTTTTGAAGAGTCCTAAGGGAGGAGTAATATGGCAGAGTGTGTGGAATAATTACCTCTAAAAAGTTATCTTTAAATGGGCAGCAGAATGGCTTTCATGGAAAGCGTGCACAGGATTTTGGGTGTCAAATAACTGAGATACGTTTTCTCCTCTTACTTCTGCCTACTACCAAATTCTCATTTCAGCACAAAGAGGAGGGAGAAGTTGCACATACTCACTAGAGCCGTGGTGTGGTAACACAGCCTCGGCCCAGTGTCACTGCAATGATATACTCTTCAGTGGACGGATAGTAGCTGCCTGAACACTCTGTGCGTTGATGCAACTGTAAAGAAAACTGAACAGAATAAATGATAAAGGTGCATTTTATACTGATTAGATTTGGGGATGCAGCCAGCAATGTATATTGTTTTGCCTCTGGACTAGAGCAAGTGCTCAGAAGAAAGAGGTGGTTATGGCCAAAAGCTGTGTGGAGTCGAGTCCTGTCTGAAGTATTAAGTGAGAAAAAGGTATGGAATCTGCAGTGAGTTTTCCAGCTGAAGGAAAAAATGTGGCAGGGGACTGAAAACTGCAGAAAGTACATGGAAATCCTCTGCCTGACACTGGCCTCTGCTGCAGGCTAGAAACACTCTGCAATATTTCAGAAGGCTTGATATTTTATTCCTCCTGTACTCCAGCATGTTGTTATTAATCAAACAGAACCAATGTTGTGCCAAGTGCACAAAAACTGAAGAAAACAGACCGACTGCAACAACCCTTCACAGCCCTACCCAAGCTCATGGTCAGAGACAAGTAGACCATGAACCCTGGTTCCAGGATCCTCAGCTAAAATGCCAGTGTATGTTGTTTTCAGAGAGACTTTTAATTATCATACTTTAAAATTTCAACTGGCCAAGTGAATAAACTAAACAGACCCATCAAAAGCATTTTCAGGCAATTTGCCTCATTTCCGTGCTCAGAGCAGGCACATGTCACTTGGATTATAGACATCACCTACTGAGCTGGCTTGTTTAAGAAGATGCCAGGGGAAAAAAATGTGAAAACTTGTACTTTGCTGCCCAGAGAATGATGAAACGGTGGTGTGCTGGGGAACATGCGAGTTAAACCATGTGTAAGAAGCAGTTTAAAACAGAAAAAAAAGTTACCTGCTTCTATAAGGCATTGTGCACAAGAAGCTGATTCCAGGAGTGCTGTTACCAAATACAATTTAGGCCCGGAAGGGCGATGCTTAGTTGGGCTCATTTTCAAATCTTACTTGAAGGTAATCTTGAGAAAATTCCAGTGAGCTGCATTTTGATATTCCTACATGAAAGAAATAATGACCTACTTCATGAAAATTTCTATTTAAATCTTTGGAAATGCTGGTCAGGTAAGTTTCTGCTAACCTGAGATGGTGGCATAGAACGTGTCTTGCCGAAGACAGGCTGGCTCTTAAAATAGTGCTGCTGGGAGAAAGGGAAGCCTTGGGTCGTGGGAAGCAAGGTGGAAAGATCAGTTTTAATTTTGTCTTTCAACAGCTCTAAACAGCAGTGAGTTCTGAGAAAGTTTAACTCTTTTCTAGTGGCCAGGATCCCATATAGCTGAGGAAATTTAAAACATTACCCTTTTCACAGTGACTCTTTTTTTAAACAAACAAGCAAGCTTTTTGTTTTTTCATGGTGCATTGGGATTGCTAACTCACTGGATTGGAAAAGCCATATTAGCAGGATGTGGGTTACTGCTTGGAAGGTCCCAAAGGAGGTTGCGTTTCAGATGGCATAAATCAAAGCACCTGAACAGACTCCAGAAAAATCGTGTCAGAAAAAAGGGTCTTTTGAGCTTAAAGCTTTTGCAGGGTGTCTGTGAGCTGGTGCATTGCTGATGTTTAAGAACAGAACTGACAAAAACCTTAGACTGAACAATTCGGGGAGGGGTTAGCTATCATCCTGTAGAAAACAGTAGAATTTGTTTTCCAGAACATTTCAGATATTTGATTAGGATTTTGTTTTTTAAATGTCAGAATTTGCTGCGAGGTTCCTGCTCCTCTAATAATGAGGCTGAAACAGAATATACCGCAGAACACTATTGTGGTGAAGTTCTTGGTTACATGAGCTCTCTCTCTTGCAATATAATACCAGAATTAGGAAAATGTGCTTGTATTGGATTATTTTAGAAGTTTGAACAAGCACATTACTTCAGTCTTGGCATTATTTAACAGGAAGAAGGTCACGTTATAGCAACATATTCTTGTAGCAGAACTTTGCAGCATATTGTAATGAATCACTATCAAAGGGCAGGGTTGGTCTTCCAGCAAAATCCTGCATTCCTGGAGATGTGCAAAGGGCTAATAGACATTATCGGAGCCTTGCTTGAGTTTTGTTCAGTAATTTGATCTTTTAAAAATGTCAAATTCAAAGTATTCTTGTTACTGTAATTGTTTTTAATACCTCTCACTTTGTTTCTTCATGAAATAGGATCCATCTACTGACTGCTGTAGTTTCCAAGACAGATACTCCCAAACTGATCTCCCACTTCAATATAATTTATCGGGAAGATTTTGTTTTGTTACGCATTGGATGACTTCTTTCACCAAATCACACTCTGTCCACAGACAAACTTTTCAATGAAGAAATACATTTGAACTGTCTGTTACATGATTCATCTGTTTTTGCTGCACAGAACACTAGCGGCTGGAAAAAAACTGTTTGGTTTTGGTAGAAATATCTCTAGCAGAAGAATGGCAGAATGGTCAAAGTTGTAAAGAAAGATGGGAGCTCCATCACTTCCCTTAAGAAGAAAAGATAGTCAGGATGGTAAGAAGCTGGCAGCAAAAGGCCTGGAAGAGCCTCAGCATCCCTTTTTTTTTGCTTAGATAACTGTCCTGAAATATCTGCAGCCACTGCAGTGGTGACAAACAGAAGCAGCAGTGGGCTGAAGTGTGCTTGACAGCCCTGCTGGCTTTTTTACCCCCAGTGGGGAGGGGACTTGGCTTCATCCCACAGGAGATGGCTGTAGGGCCAGGCTGTGGGACCCTGCACGTTCTCAGCTGGGCAGGACCCTCCCGGGGTCCCAGGCCAAAATGAACCTGTTGGCATGGCCTCTGGGGATGTGCCACTTCTCTGTCCCCATCCTCTTCCTGGAGGACAGCTAGCTTCTTCCTGGCAGCTGCTGGCTACAGTTTTAGATTGTTATT
This sequence comes from Chloroceryle aenea, assembly GCA_013399075.1. Lineage (NCBI taxonomy): Eukaryota > Metazoa > Chordata > Aves > Coraciiformes > Cerylidae > Chloroceryle > Chloroceryle aenea. The sequence goes on from VWZY01004375.1 coordinate 97,879, forward strand.
TTTCTGGTTTTTGTTTTTTTTTCCTTAATAGTATTGTCATGTTAATGTTTTTTTAATTGCATTAACTTTTTATAAACTAGCTTTGATTGAACAGAAGTGAAATGAAGCAAGATCCTAAATGGACTTTATGAAGGTGCAGCTCGACTTCCAAATGTTGGAAAGCAAAATTGGCATGTTCTTGTGGTGTGAAAATGTTTCCGTTGTTTTATTCATCTTCTACTCTCAAAATTTGCTAAAAATTATAAGATCTGCTTCTTTTTTATGCATAACTCTCTGTCTGGCTCTTCTCTCCTATGTGGAATCGATCCTCTTTTACCTTTTCCTTTTCCCTAATGGCAGAACTTAAAAAGAAGATGGTATATTCTTAGACATCCGGGCTTACGTGTTCTTGCTAAAAACTATGTCACTGGTTTTCTGTTTCCTTCATATCCCCACAGTTCGTGGCCACGAAGCCAGCTCTGCCTAGTGCCTGGCAAACTAATTAACATAGCTACATTAACGTATAGTTAGAGTTTCTTTGCCATTTGCATTACTAGAGCAGGAGTGTGCGGCTCTTCTGAGTACCGATTAACATCTGCACGTTCTGTTACCTGGTGTGTGTAGGAGTAGAAGGCCATAGCATTTTTAGTATCAGGATAACATTTTATTTTACAGCTTACTGTGCTGTACAAAAGAAATTAATATCTTTGTAAAGGGGAAGTTAATATTATCCAACTTCCAGAAGGAAATCTTCTATACTAATGTATTTTCTTAGACATTAAAACACAGTTTTTTGACTTGGCATTAGGTTTACAGTAAGATAAACAGAAAAGCAAATCCTTCTGAACCAAAAATATATGCATATATAACAGTTTTTAATGCATCTTAGTTGCTTAAAAAAATGAAACACTAAGTTGATATTCGGTTTGATTATTGTTACTAATTATTTTGCTCCAGAAATTTTGAATAAACCCAATATACAACAATGCATGTCATTTTAAATTTGAAATGAAACATGGACTGAAGAACTTGCCATTCAAATATGAATTAACTTTTCATTCTCTTTAACTCAGAAGAGGGTTTTTTCAAAGTTATTGTGGCTAAGCTTTTATAGAATGCCTCTACAGCAATCATAGTGTCGTGTCATAGGGTCAAAAAATAGATTTGATTGTTCAGTGCTGATTTTTCTCAAGCACCTGAGTGGTGAAGAAAGCAGATGAGATGAGGAGGCCATAAATAGAAATTATTTTAATACCAAAAAAAGGCACAGTCACATTATGTTTAGAATCACAGATTCTCCTGTGTTTTTGCAGAGATGCTGTTAGTTTAGGAGGCCTTATATACGATGAATGAGCACTGAGACAAAGCATCTGATCGTGGGCTGATGGCACAAACTCCACGCTGATCCTCTGCTCTTTGCTGATCCTCTGCTGTGCCCGCGACCTTTTCTCACCCAGCCACAAAATCTCCCCAAAGAGTTCTGGCATTTTCTTTTCCTTGCCTGACTGAGCAGCTCGATGGGTTTCTGAGGAACATATACCTGACATATACATGTGACAGCATGAAAAGTGAGGAGAAGAAATCTGACTAAGTAGGCTGAGTGACCAAACAGCTAACATCGTATCTTGAGAGGCAATGGACTGGGGGCAAGGAAAGGACTAAAACAACTATTGTGGTTAGTCAGGCAACAGTCTGACTTTCCTCCTGTCATTAAGATGAAAACATTGCCCATCCTTGTTACAGAAGGACAAAAGATAATGGCATCTGGCTGATGCAATACCCTTGTCTCTATGCCTGGGAAGTTTTGCGTTTACAATTGGACGTGTTTGTCGGAAGAAGGAAGTCTTACCCAAGATATACGTGAGCCTGTGGAAAGCAACCTTTGGCTTCTCTAGCATTCCATATATTTTTCATTTACATCCTTTAGCTGCAAAGGTTCTAAAAAAGGAATTTGAAATGCAAAGGACGCACAAGCATTAGCAATCTCTCCAGGATTGTATATTCAGAGTAAGGGATGAGAACGCAGAGCCATAGCATTTTTATTAACAGAGAATTTCCTGCCCTCCTAAGGTAAATTTAATCATAAAACTTTAACTATCTGCTCATAAATGTCTTTTCTCTGTGCAGGCAAGTGAAAAAGAGTGAAGGAGGGATCTTGAACAGACAAAAACCCCAGCATTTAATGTTTTAAGCCGCAGGCCCCATGTGCAGATCTGTCCGAGCAGCTCTGCGTGACATGCCCATTTGGGGGCAAAGAGCTGCAGCGAGGTGGGGCGCTCTGGCTCAGCACCACCCTGAGGACCCGTGTACTGCATTGGTGCATGAAACAGTGTTTCCCAAACTCTAGTGTGATTGTTACACAGCCTCCCTCTCACAGCCCGGTCACTGCTGTGCCCGTGGGGCTGCTGCTGCAGGGCCGCTGTCGCAGGCCCGGGCTAAGAACTGCTGCGGGTTTCCGCTCGCCTCGCGCCCTCTCAGCTTTGAGAGGTGTGTAATAAATGAGTTGAAGGACTGAAGGCACAGGAAGGACAGTCACTCTGCATCTTCTTCCCCTAGAACAACTTATTTAATGAGCAGATGTGAACAATTCAGATCTTGGTCTTCAAGCTTTAAAATTGAATTTAAATGTTCTTAATTTAGAAGGATGTTCTAAAGGCAACAATAAAATCTTTTTCTGAGCTTTGCTAAGCTTTCTTTTGATTTCCCGTAGTGCTGTGGGAGGCCAGTAAAGAGACCAGACCTTCCAGTTACATCCTATTTGCGGAGCCTTGCGCACAATATGCTACAAAACAGCACAGGAAGATAATGTGACTCAAACATCTTTATGCTTTCTTCAACTCTTTAAAACACATCTTGAGAAGAGATAAAGGAACATATGAGTGTATCTAAAAAGGGGCCGCATCTCATCCTCTGTGACAGATCATTTATAACGTGTACCTAGGGAGAAGAGAGGTCTGTTGGAGCTTTTCTTTGTTGCAGTGTATCACTGCCTGGGGAATCCAGGCTCAATTGTCCTGGTAAAATAAAGCTTTAGCTACATTGCAAACACATCATTAGGAAAATGTTCATCAGGAAAGGAAGTAAAATTTCATAATGCACATAAAGTTTGCCTGCTCCTGCTCTGGAGTATTTAAAATGTCGTCTGACGTTCTGTGTGGGATTTACTGCGCTGACAGAGGAATTGCGTGAAATGACCCTAATATCTTCTAAGCAACCAGGCCAGATAGATGGTTAAAGCTCCCAGGCTTGTAGCCCTTCTTTAAGGGTCAGCTGATATGTCTCTTCTCCTGAGCTGGAAGCAGAGTGAGCAATCTCAATGCACGCCACAGCTCCACTGCTCCTGTTCTTGCTGAAGCACTACTTTACTGCTCCAGCTGTCACAAGAATTTTGGCAGATTGGATCCCAGAAGGCCAGAAGATAAAGCCCATGTGTCCACCAGCAGTTGTGGCTGGCCCCAGACTCCCCATGCTCCTCATCCTTGGAGCCTGGTCCTACCTAGGTGAGGTTATTGCTCTGTCTTTTTTAAAAGAGTCTGAGAAGGGCTTTTCCAACTGTCTTATGGTAGGACACGATTCAACGAAAAACTTCACCTTAAGAAATTACTTGTTATAGAGAAGTTACCAATATCTGAAGCCCCTTTGGCTCAAGGGACCAGTTGAGGGTTTTCACTGGTGGCCAAAAAGGTGCTTTAGGATGCACACAAGCCTATGAACTCGTTTAGATGTAAAATTAAAGCCTAACAAAGGAGGGAATGACCACATCTGATGACAGATAAACTTGCCCTGGGGAAAAGTATCATCTTCTGTTACTTAAAAGTGAGCAAAGCATCTGGAGGTGATCTACCACAGTTCCATATAGCTCAGCTGAATGCAGCAATAAAGGAAAACATGGGTTGCTGCTTCTCCACCCTCATTTTGAAGCCCAGGAACTGATGTGTGATGGCCCATACCTGGTCACACAGACATATAAGGCTGTACCTGGCCTTTCATGTAAGGAAGGATATTTTTCTTATAGCTTCCTGTTGCTACTTTTCCTGACTACAGGTAAAGAGGTCTTTTTCAGGGCTAAGTATGATCCCTCTACTAAGAACTCCAAAGCCTGGTTTACTAGTTAAAGTCCACAGCAGGCTCTTCCCCAGCAATGAGCATATTCCTATACTCTAGAGATAACAGCAACACCTCAGCAAGACTGGTCTCTGAATCTCTTCTGAAGGTTGATGGTAACTGAATTCCTCTGAGGTTTAACACTCAGCAGTATAAAGAGCTCTTCTGAAAATGGTCTTGCTTCTTGTTAAAACAGATTTCATATAAAATATCAGTATAAATTCTGAATGACAATGCCTGATATTGATTACCTCCATAACTACCTGGGAATGCAGCTGTGTGATAGACCCGTGTTAAGTTAAAATGCTTTCATCAAGGTCTTTAGAAGAAGATATTAATGTAGGCTTTATTTATAACCCCCACTTCTGTTTACCCAAATAGATTAATCCAGCTGAGCAAGATTCCATTGGTTCTTGAAGCCAAATACTCTTTTTCCTTTCCTTTATCGGACACTAGTTTGTGGTTGCTGATTTACAAGCACAGAGTGAAGCGCAAAGCTGGCTTACAGAGTTTATTGTCACCTTCCACGCAGCAGCTGGACCCTTGTGACTCAATCTGAGGTATAGGTATGTCTGTGAACTTTCCTTGTCAAAAGGAGATTTGAAAAGATGTGCAGCGTCCAGGAATGCCTGGTGGAATGTCCCCCTGGGGCACGAGCAAGTGTTCTCTCCGTGCTGCAGCACTGTGAGCAGAAAGTTTCTTGCAATTGCAGTTTTATTTGCATTTAATAAAAGGTGGTTTTCTCAGCTTTTTTTTGAAGATTGATGTTGCCAGATTTTCAGTCTCAAATGGAATAGTGGCTCAACTCAGGTAAATGGAGAAGCTTCTTTTTAACTTCATATTGTGCTTTTGGAAGGTGACATAAAGGCAGGGTTGGATTAATGTCTCAATCCTTTTAAATAATGTAATATATTTTTTAAATGTTTTAGCACCAGAAGTTTTAGTTGACAACTAACAAATACAGATTTCAAAAAACAATAGCTCAATAATTATCTTGGTGGTGGTTGAAATTTTGCCCATTCTGTTTTCTATCTAAAACCTCTTTAGCTAGTTTCTTAGTGTCTTTAAGTCTGTATAGCCCAAGGACAATATGCATTATTATTAAATGACCAAATGAGAGAAAATCCCAGACTTACTTTGATATAGATAATTGTATTTACTATTTCTCTAAATATAAACATTAATTGTGATTTTTTTTTTCTATCTTTTGAGTGGGAACAAGTCAAAAAGAAAACCAGTTTTCAACTTTAATCTAAAACCTTCTAAGGTGGTGGTGGTTGTTGTTACTATTATCTAATACCTATGGACACATATCACTGATTAACTGCTTATTCCATGACAGTTAATTCTGCATCAGGCAGGGGAATGTCCATATGGACATATTCCAGGTAGTCATGACTAAAGAGAGTCTCACAAAATTTGTAACAGGTAAACTAAAATGCAGTGACAAAATCCATGTGGAATTTTCTTATCTTTGATCATGAAGACAACATTAGCAGTTTTTATAACTTTGGGAACTTGGGTTTAAGTATGTTTCTGTTTCCTAACAGCTGAAATATTCTAATTCAAAATACAAAGTGTTGCTTCTTATCCTCTAATTGAATTAAAAAGCATATTAATAATGTATTGTGGAAACTGCCAGTGCAATTATTATCAAAAAAACAAATTACGCTTCTTTTAAATACAAAGAAACAATTAGAGTAGTAAATAAGAATATTCTGGAAGACCATAATGGATGGCTCATACAAAGAAGAACACTTATTAAATAAGAAGCAGCTGAAACCAAAAATTGATAAACATGAAGTTGTGCACATGGGAAAACCAATCCCAATTCTGCCAATTCTGCATATAAAAAGATGGGCTGTGAGATCCCATCATCACCCAAGAGTGAAATCTTGGGTTTCTGACTCATCTTTCCAAGCAAACATGAACTCGGTTTTTCATATCAGTCAAAAAGCAATTCAAATTTTCGGGAATATGAGGAAAGGAGCAGAGACTAGAACTGAGAGCATTACTGTTGTGACTCAGCATAAATCCATGGCTCACTTGTGGCTTAAATGCTCTGCCCCTCTTCCCAAAGAGAACAGAGCAGAAATGGCAAAAGTTTAGGGGAGGGCAAGAATGATGATCAAATATCTCTAGTGGCTTCCAAATTACAAGTGACTCAATAAGGTGGGTTTCTTCTGGGAAAGAGATGAGTGTGGGGAAAGGAGTTGTAGCAAAGGTCTCTGAAGCATGGAAGAGCAAGGAGAGGGCAGAGAAGAAGACTCTGCTATTCATTATCTCTTCCTGACTGGGAACAAGAGGCTGTGAACTGGTGGTCATAGGAACCATAATCAAGCCAATAAAATTAATTTATTTTTCATGCAGAAGTCAAAAGAACTAGAAGTTTCTGTGTGTCCCAAGGCAGACTAGGCAGGTTCACGCAAGGGAAATTCATGGAGAACTACTGCAGTTGTTGAAATCCCAGCTAGCTCAGCACCGTTCTGAACAAAAAAATAGTTTTTAGATACTTTCTGAGTGATCCCAGGGAGTAACCTGATAGCATGCTGTGTAATAGTGGTTTAAGCTGCTGTACAGGTGATACAGAAGTATAATCAGTGTTAAATATTCATCCATTTCAGATCACAAATCTTTTTACTTCTTTAGATTGAGAATTCATTCAACAGGTGTTCTGGTTTTCTGGAATAGGTTCCTGTCCAGTCAGGTCTGCAGGCTGTGAGCAGTTTGGAGTCAGTCAGGGCAGCTGCCCCGAGCTGGCCCCAGGTGGGTCCCATCCCAGCAGTGACATGCTCAGTATGAAAGGGGAAGTTTGCTGAAGACGGGAGTTAATTCTGCTTGAGCTACTAATAATCCTCTTCCTCCTCTGCCTTGGATGCCTCTTGAGCCTACTCCTGTGGACCACATTCCCATTTATTGTGATCTCTGTGTGTCAGCTGGGCTGAGTATAACTTTATTTACTTCATATTGGTATTAGTTTTTCTAATTAATTTTATTTTAACCTGTGGATCTTCTCTCCTTTTACCATCCATGATGCCATGACCACCCAGAAAATGTTTTCTACTGTTTGACATGATTATTTGTCTGTAGGGTCTGTCTTTGTGCAGTCAAAAATGTTGGTTGTGCATTTGGAACTTGAATCTTTGAGATGTTTGGAGTTAGTGTACCAAGGAGGTTCTTTTGTGGATGGCTCCGTTTTGTGCAGGTGCCTACAGTAATTCTCTCACAAATAACCAGGCACTCCTGTCTGTGGCCCGTTAAGGTCACGTTCAGGCACTTTGCAGGAAATGTGTGCACCACAGATGTCAGTTCTGTAATTCTGTGTGGACTCGGTTGGCATAGCCCAGGTGAGAAAGGCATCCGCACCGGCTCTGTTCCTGGGAAGCTGCAAAAGGAAGCACCAACGTGTGTGCCCCAGGAGTTGGTGCTGTGGACGGCACAGTGTCTGGAAATGCCAGTCTATCTGGTTCTGGGTCCATGGTAGGTTTTCTCCTGACATTTGCTATGAGAAGCAGTGTGCAGTACTTCTGTAGGAGCATGTAAGACTTGAGGGGAAGCTGAAGCAATTTCTGTTTCAAACCAAAATTCCTTAGTGCCAAGCGAGGGAGTACTGACTTGAACTCGCTGTGTGGTTGCTATGCCTGCTCTATTTCGTATACCCTTTAAAGGAGGGTAGAATTGCTTTTTCCCTTCCAATATGGGGAGGGGAACGACACTATCAGTAGAGTGTTCTGACGACTAGATGAAAGGGGAAAGATTAATGTTGATTTCTAGTGTCCATCATCCCTGAGAAACACTATGAACTTATATGGCTGCTACATAAAAATATATTGAAAACTCCTTTATACCCCCTTTCAATTTAGGACAGAGGTATACATGGTGCACTGAATTGTGTGACTCACATACAGAGGGAAATGATTATTTTTCACCCCCTGACATGAATTCTTATTTATCCCAAGTGATGAACATGGCAGGAAGTAACCACCAGTCATTTCACATCTCTGTGTGTACCTCTTTGTAATCTCCCAGAGCAGAAAGAACATAGGACATTTTAAAAAATAATAATAAAAAAAGTCTCCTTAAGGGAGGATATGGCAGTTTTTGAGAGGTTATTTATCAGAATACAGTGGCTTGAACTGAAACTGAAAAGGCTAAATGGTTAGTAGTTGATAAATTTCCTTGTATTTGGACCTAGCAATCTGAGATCTGAGTTTATGGCCCAGCTTGTCTATGGCTTTCTGTTGCTCTATTAACAGGATTAACTTCTATGTGCCTTTGCTTTTGATACGTGCAATGATGGCAATGTTTCTTTCTTTCTGATTTACCAGCTCTTCCAGGTAGCGACTGAGCTTGTATCTGGCCATGTCTAGGTGCAGTTCGGTGCCTCGGGGTGTTAAAATTGGAATAGTGTTCCTGGTGCCAGAAGGGAGACGGTTCAGTAGGAGTGAGAATGATAATTTTAACAGGATATCATGATACAAGAGAATGTCCCCTAAACCCTAGGGAAGATCTTCTAGGTGCATTTTGAGAGGCTTGCTCTACTGAAGTCACTTTGTGGCCTGGGTTCTTTTAATGGACCTTACCAAATACAGTGAACTTCACCCTCTGCAGCACTGTCTAATTACCAGAGAGAAAAAGTACACTTTTTTTCCTGCTGCAGCACACAAATATGTTTTTAGTGTCTGTGTTACCTACTCAATGCAACATACATCTATTGTGTTCTCGTGTTTTAGACAGAAGTCTGGGAGGAGGTGCCAACAGCCTTTCCTGGGAGATGCGCATCCTTTGCGCTGTACTGGAGCACATGTAGTGTTACTATGGGGTAAATCTACAATTTATTTTCCCTTTTTCCCTGTGCTTAGGTAATTTTGCTAGTGATCTTTCCCTGTGTTTATTTGTGAAGTAACAGGTGTGGGTCGAGTTGCTATTTTATGGGCTTAAGATACCAGCTGTGAAACCATGTACTGATGGCCTGTGTTTGCCTGTTCACTCCAGGGGCACTGCCTGCCCCTGGAAGGAGAGAAGAAAAGATCATTTGTGCCCCAGAATCCCTCGCCAGTCATCCCAAGGCTCTAAAGTCTCTTTCGATCATTCTTGTATTACTATTCTCAGCGTGCCCACCACCTACATGGAATAATGGATAATAATCTGAGGGTTGTACTGAGCTGGGAAACTTCTCAGCGATGCCCTTAACCCAGGCTGCAGGCGACAGCAGACCTCCCTGTGAGAAGGGTCGGCCTGGCACACTGGACCCTCTGCTCCTCTCAGANAGTCGGTCGCTATCCGGCCAGGCTGCAAAGAAGCTCAAGCAGAGGCCCCAGGTGAGGCCCTGAGCTTGAATGTCAGTTGGGAGTGAGAGTAGGGAAGGC
>VWZY01004375.1:108487-132632 GCA_013399075.1 Chloroceryle aenea
TCCCACTATAACCCTTCTTTTTGTCCTTGTGGGTATGGCTGTGACACGAGCAGCAGGCCTTTCTGACGGTGTAGGTTGCCCATTGACTCTATCCTCATTGGGCTGGTCTTTCTTGGCCAGGGCCTCGGATCTGTTCTGCAGTGGCGCTGGGGGGTCGAGGTGGGCGAGGAGGGAGTTCACCTGTTGCCACCACGATGAACTCGTCTCTATTCCCTCCTCCTGTCTCCGGTCTGACGGGACCGGGTGCAGGGACCCCTGACCCCCGGGCGCTTTCTGAGGGCNTCCCAGGGCTCTTTTCAAAGCAGCATTAAGGTCACCCAGTTGCGCCGTGTCAGAAACTGGCCACGACCCAAAGCGGCCAAGCTCCCGGAGTTTGGAGGGGCAGGGTGCTATGGCCAGGGTCCTGACACTTGGGCAAGTGAATCTGGGTCTTCCCTGCTCGCTGTTCGATGGGACGTACTGATGGAGGTGCAGCAGGCCTANCGGCTCCACCAGCTGGCTCCTGCTCAGCCTCCCTAGAGCTCCTCAGCCCTTCAACGCCCTCTCCTGCGGTCGCTGGGCGGCAGAGGAGCCCGTGCGCCTGTTCCCAGCGCCCGCAGCCGCTGCCGGCGGCTGNGAGGTAAGTACGCTGTTATTCATCGGCAAGGAAAATACTAGTGGATCTGAAAGAGAATGTGCCTCTGAACTTCCTCGGAATCAGCTCTAAGAGGAGAGGCTGTTCAAAGTTTGTTGCAAAGTATATTTTCATTGATGAGGACACACTGCTTTGAGTATTGTCCCACATCAAAAGTGCATTTGAATTATAAGCTTTTAAAAAAATGGAATGCACCTTTTGAAGCTGTAACCTCCAAGGCTGATCTGTGTAAGTCCAGGGGATCACTAGTACCAAGAACAATAGCTTCTGGGTAAAAAACAGCTGTTTTAAAGATGTTCTGTCATGATTCAGATATGTCAGGAGCTTGCAAAGGCAAGCACAGTTCACTTCAGCAGATACCTGACAGTGGAGCTGAGGGATGCATTGGGACCAGTACATTAATGAACTCGGCAAACTTTAGGAACCTTCCTAACCCTTTAGCCCGCTTAACTTTCTGGAGTAAGGGCAGGGGGACTCTTCAAGTGTGCTTCCTGTCTGTATACGAGATCACGTTCCCCTCAAATGCTGAGGAGTTACTGGTCCTCAACTCCTGTCTGTAAAGGACTTGACACCGGTTTTTCAGGTATTGCTGTTCTTCCTCCTGCCGGTTTCTGACAGAGGGGCTGTGGTCAAAGACGCGATGTTGCGATCTCTTGATCCAGTGACATCTAGCTGTTTGCACTGTGGTGATGAATAAGGTCTCCTCATAAGGCAGATTAAAGCCCCCACGTCTTAACTGCAATTATAAATGTACAGAAAAGGCTCCTTGCTTTGACTCTAAGCAAGCAGCAGTTGACAGGCCTGTATGAAACAAGTTTTTATGGACTGACATACATTTATTTTTGTTTAATTTTTTTTCCTGAACAACTGTCCATGTGAAAAGGAAACTGATTTCTGCAGCAGTGACCGCTGGGCTTTGGGACTGGGAGTTACCACTAGCACTGGAGGTAGAGGAACACCTTGTAACTCAGTTTCATGGTCCAGGAAAAATTGTTCTTTTTTAAAAAGTTCCCTTGGGAAAGCCTGGTATTTGTCTGTTTATTGTTTAGTTATTGGCAAATAGACCTGAACAATATATTTCTTAACCTGGCTGCTTTTATTTAACATGTTCTACTAAAAACCTTGTTTTGGGGTTTCAAGATTTCCAAAATTCTTTTGTTCCTAATTTGATTTGGGTTGCTAATTAACACCAAAGGATTGGGTTATTTTGCTCATCAAAAAAACCCCATTACTATTATGGTATACAGGAGCAAAATGGAGAGTGGCAGGGCTTGCAGGAGTCAACACAAACACGATGGAGAACGATCACAAAAAACATTCTAAAATTGCATTGCTAGGGAAAGGGAGTACTGAACAAATCCCAATGAGAGGACAAAGCTAGGATTGGATATTGGGAAAACTGGAGTGTTTAAGTGCCTTTTTTGCTTCAGTTTCACTAACCAGGATAAATGTGGCCAGATGGCTAACACAATGAACATCGGTGACAGATGGGTAAGTGCTCTAACTAGCGTCAGAAAAAACAGGTTAGAGATGCTTGTGAATTGGCAGGGCCTGATGAAATTCACCCTGGAATACTTAATGAGGTAGCTGAGGCTGTCCCTGCTGCCTCAAGATGGCACGGAGGGTGGATGACGTTAGAGAAGATTGGAAGGGACAACCACAGTTGTGGTTTCTAAAAAGAGGAGAGTCACAAGAGGGGAGAAGGAGGGCCCAGAGAATCACTGAGCAATCTTACCCAGAGAAATACAAATAAGTGACCCAGGTATCAGGAAGAGGAAGCACCTCTTGAAAAGAATAAATGATGCCGAGCTATCCTGATTGTCTCTTGCGATGCCATGGAATAGAGAAGAGCCTGTTATGAAGGATGTCTTTAGTGATGCTTTTCGTAGTGCCTCAGGTTTCAGTCTCTAAAACAGCCAAGCAGCAGCTCGGAGGTGTCTGTGGCAAAGCAGACGTGGCTGGTTGGGAAAAGCAGTGGCAGCAGTGACTGGCAGCCTGTGATCACACTGAAAGACCCGATCTCATGGGCTCTCCAGAGGCTGGTCCTGGGTCTGGGTGTATGCACTGTTCTCATCTGTGGTCTGAGCAGTGGAACAGGGAACACTCACATCAGTAATGAAGGGAAGGTACAAGCAGTTTTAATGGCAGGGGCATAATTAACAGCAGATCTTCAACATCTGGCCTGTGGTTAGGGAAAAAAGAGGATGGATCTGGATTGAATCCACCCCGCTTTCCCCTAAGGAAGGGTAGTGTCTGTGACCTTGCTTACGCTTGACAGAAGTTTAAGTCTCTGGTGAGGGAAGCTCCATAATCTCCCCAAACAACCAAGTTCAGTGTTTCAGTACACTTGCTGTTAATTTTTTTCCTATGTGTCACCCAGAGCTTTGCTACATTTGAAACTTGTTGCTTCTTGATTAATCCAGGTCACAGAAATAAGCCATCTTCTGCCTGTGCAACAATCTTTCATGTTGTAGAAGATGGTGCACAGCTGCTGCTGAGCCTGTTTTGGCTTTTATATAGTTGATTATTCCTGTTTAAGTGCACTGTGTTGTCCATACTGCCAGCAAATGTCATCCTGGGTGTTGTGGTTTGTTTGTTTTTTTTTCATAGCCTGTGTCTTCAGGTCGTCAATATAAATGTAAAACATTTTTCTCTTCATTGTTTTTGGTTTTCTGACATTGTACTTCAGTCCTCCTTGTGATGTCATAGAGTATTTGAAAAACTTGTCTAACAGTTGTTATGCTGGTGGGCATAAAAATGAGTCCTGTATTGCTCATTTGCTTTAACCTTTAGCAATGCTTTAACTGGGATTTTGTGTCACCTAAACTGGAGTGATGCACTTCAGGCAAGGCCTGGGCAAGGGGCAGAGAATCCAGCCAGGAATGAGGAGAGATAGCAGAGGCCTGGGGGACTTTTCTTGTTTGGGATGGTTAAAGGAACTGAAGTTGTTAAACAGGGAGAGCAGCAGCCTTAGGAGGGAGTATGGTCAAGCGTGTAGAAGGCGGTGCCAAGGACAAATTAGATTGTTTTCTTGGCCTGCTAGGAACAGGTCAGAAGTAATGGTCTCAGGCTGTGGTAAGGAAGACTGATCTTAGGAGATGCTGCGTGTTGGAGAGTACAGCGGAGCACTGGCACGGATGCGCTGAGCGAGGCTGTGGAATCTCTGCTGACAGTGGTGTTCAAGAACAGCTGCTGAGGACAGTTCAGAGAAGATCCTTTCTTGGGGGTGAATACCATCAGTGCTCCTGAGAGCTCAAAATAAGTTTAACAAATGTCTAAATGTTTATGATTCTTTCTTTTTTCTTCCCTCCTACTGTTTCTCTTTCCACTTTTGATCTAACTGATTTTAGTATCCCTTGGAAAAAACCCACCCAGATCTAGTGAGGACTTAAATCTGTGCTAGTTCTGTGTTAATCAGTCTGCTATAAACTAGCATTGTCCAGAAATGGTTTGGGTGGGGTGCAACTTCTGTCCCCTGTGAAAACTGTCTCCTCTCGTTTGGAGGAGTAAGTGAGGCCTCACTGGCTGTCTCTTACACCATACTGCCCTGCCAAAGCTGTCCTAGCAGTCTCTAGGATGGGCTTTTTCATCAATGGATGCCTGAAAAAAGAGGAAAAAAAAAAAGAAAAAAAGGTAAATGAATTGTAGTGAGTGTGTTAATCCTGGCACCAGCTACAAGTGTAATATTAACTGAAATCACAGCCACCTACACACAGGCTCTTTCAGCAGAGTTTCTATAGTGTAAGTAGTTCTCATTGCTCAGATATTGTTGTTACCTGTTTTTGCCTTATGAATAAAATAAGCATTTGGACAGTTGTCATGTAGTGTGAAAGTTAAAAGCAAGTCTCAGAAACAGGTGCTCTTCCCTAATGCAAACAAGAGGCACGTTTGTCCCAACGGTGAGACACCCTCGTAGTGATTGAGCACACGAGGAAGTGCTCGACGGGACCAGCACAGATTCTCATTGTAAACAGTTGCTTTAGAAAATTGTGATGCAATCTACGTTGAAGCAGAAACATCCAGTACCCCAGGGAATTGGTATTACACAGCTTTTGCATTTCCTTGCTTTCCCTCTTTTCAGGACGTGCTGCTTGTTTGCACAGAGTAAGTGTCTTGTCAGAAGGAGATTTCAAGGCTCTTACGGATGATGCATAAACCCTTTCTACAGCAGTTAGTTGAATTTTCCACCTTCTTTTTTGTTCTACTTGAACAAGGACACAAAGAATACAGCACAGAAAGATGTAAATTGATTTTTATTCTTAAAAACTACAGTTTCAGAGTCTTCTGGGAAGTGATCAGACTCTGAAAATGATGCTCAGATCCTTTTTCCCCCGTTTTCTAACTGCAAAGTGGACTATAAAGCTGATTTATCCAAAGGCTTACCCGCCCTCTCTCTTATGTAAGGATGCAAGTACTCTTAAGTTGGTCTCTCAGAATCCAAATCTTCCTTGCCTCACTGATACCTGGTTTGTGTCATGTAGGTAAAGTTGTCTGCATTGCTAGAAACTTGAGACTGGTCTCCAGCTCTTACTGAACTAAAGCCTTGCTTTCAGGCTCTCTGTCCCTAAGCTATGGGATGGACGAGCTAATGCGCAGCTCTGCGGTGTGTCTCAAACCTTCCTGGGTAACCAGCTAAACACTGATCTGCTGTGGAGCAAAGGCAGCACAGGAGCAAGCTGCTGGTGGGGAACCAGGTAGAGCACAGACACTGAGTCTTGTTCACCTAACTCACCACAGGGATCGTGCCATTCGAGGTAATGTGCAGCTTGAGTTTGTCAACTTAAATGAAATCTCCTCAAGTTTCTTGTTCCCCTCTTCCTGATAGCATTCCATTCTCAAAAGGCCCTTGGGAATTAGTTCTTATATTCAGATACTCTTATGATTTTTCCTAACTATAAAGAAATTAATTTTAAACTGATAATGATTTCTTTTTTTTTTTCCTAGATATTTTGTGCTTTAAACTTGCTTCGTAAGTTTTATTAAAGGCTTTGCAAAAGATTGCTAGACAGCAGTTTGTTTAGCTGGCTTGGTTGTTTGTGTTTATTATTATTATTTATTTTTGGTTTGTTTCTGTTTTTTTTTTTCCCTCCTTTCCTCCCTTGGTACTGAATCTCCTTTTGTCTGCAAAACTGGCTTGAGGAAATTTAGAAAAGCAATGGTAGGTCTCAGTCATAGCCAGGTCTTGCTAACTATGTGAGGGGAGGTGTTTGTAGCTCTCCTTAGTGTCTCTATACGGAGCAAAATCCCTTTAATTTCCAGCTTGAGCACTTAGAAGGATTTCTAACAACGTAAAGAAAAGAAGCAGCTGAGTGGCTGATAGACAGAAACCATTGCAGTTCAAGTTTCAAATGAGCCCACCTGTCAGGGGAGCTCTGCAGGAAATTGCCCTCAATTTTCAGATAGGACTTTGGCAAGAGAGTAGCAGGTGACTCCTGAGAAATCTTTCCTGACTCTGCTCTCTTGTTTCATGTCAGAGGGTCTAAGAAATAAGCAGAGACTTGTGAAGAATTATGCAGAGAATTAGAATTGGTGGAAGATGAGGAACTCAAATTTCAATGATGGGAAAAATTCCTTGGAATATTTCAAAAAGAAGCTCACCATGAGCCGAAGTCCAGGCTGAACCCCTGGTATCAGGGGTGCTATCTAAATATACTGAAATACAACTTGCCTAAGCAATTGAAAACTGAAATAGTTCAATTTTGGATTAATATGTTTTCAGTAGAGGCAGAAATGCAGATCAATTTTTTTTTAAATGAATCTGAGAAAATGCTAACCAGAAAAAAAATACTAATTTATCTACTGAGAAATAGGCCAAATCCAGGGCAGTCACAGATCCCAGGTTACCCTTAAGCGGGGGTTTTCTGTTGGATTCATGCACCTAAAAGTGAGGGTTTTCTCAGCTACGTCCCCCTTTTCAGCTTTTTTCTTCTGTTATGGAACTATACATTGTATTTAGATAGTATGTGCTTGTGCAGGACATGAAATGAATGTCTTCTAGCACTTATGTTTATAAACAGATGCAAGTGTCTGGCAAGATGGATCATTATTTGGGGCTCAGATGTTATTAATTAACACCAGGAATTGTGTGAAATAAGCTTGAAATCAGACCTCCCCCTCTTGATGCAGTGTGAATGGCTAAGTACTCTTCCCTTTGGATAATGAGAGGAGGAACTCCTCTAACTGGGATGTGAAGCAGTTTGAATAATCAGCTGGTGGAAATCAGTCTGAGTGCTGAAAAGTCCATTGGAAACCCTGAAGAATTGCACTGGTATTCCTCTTGCCATCTGATTTTATTTGGCATAAGGTTGCGTGGCTCCAAACTTGCTGAACTAAGTCAGTACCTAATAAAGCTTAACTGTTGAAGATTTTTGTCGTCTTCAGTACTTCACTTTCTGTGGTTTTTGTGATTATTTTTTTTTTGGGTGTGTGATGTTTTGTTTTTTTGGGTGTGTGGTTTTTTTTGGGGGGTGTGTGGCTTGCGGTTTTTTGTATTTATTTACTTCTTTATTGTGTTGTAGATATGGGACCTGACAGAGATGCTCCATTCAGAGGGGTCTTCCCAAGCCTAGAGCATTCAGAGGGGTCTTCCCAAGCCTAGAGCTGTGTAGCTCTTCGGTCAGCAGATCGTGAGATGGTCTGTGTAGACAATCTGTTGTACTTGGTCAGGTCAAAGGCCCTCCTAGCCTTGTATCCTGATGCTGTTGTGAAGCACTGGGCAAGGAGTTGAAGATGAGGACTGAAAACTCTGTTCCTTCCAGGTTCCACGAGACAGCTGTCAGGGGCTGCTTGAGCTGGTTTCACATCATTATCAATCAATCGTGAACCTCCTTTTCTGTGTCTTTTGGAACTGTTTTATAAGTTTGGGCTCAATGGCATCTTGTGGCACTATTGTGTTCCAGATTTGATTTGCACACACTGAATTTAGAAAGAGAATTAAGAGTGAGTAAATTCCCCCCCCCCTTTTTTTTGTTGTTGTTTTTGGCCTGATGCATGAGAACAGTCCCCTTAGATATAGGAAATAAATAAGCAATGATTTCTCATGATTCTTTGTCTTTAGATTTCGCCAATCTTAGTGACTTTCTAAACTGGAGAATAGTATCTAAGTCCCTCTTCACAGAAAGTGTTTCCTCTACATCTGTGGTAGTTTTTGTCACCCTTTTCTTACTGTTGCAGAGGGCTGTCCTGCCCTCTGCAAGGTGGGGTGGCTGGAATTGCACTCAGCATGCAACAGGTGCACCATCTAGGTTTGTGTAGTGACAAAATCTTTTTTATTTTCAGTAATTTCTTTCCTTGTATTGTTCACTTGTTTGGGTTTTATTCCCCCCCCTCCCCAGCTATGTACAGTGATGTGATGTGATGTGATGTTATTACTGGGTGTGAAAGAGCAGCTTCAGCACCCACTGCTGCAGAGCTCGGGATGCTTTTCTGCAGGTGCATTTCTTTGTGTTTGCTGTGTCCGAGTGGGACCCGCTGCTTCCCTGCGCGTGCCGGCCCTCTCCCTGCGTTGGCATGTGAAGGGAGCTAGGAGATGAGGGAACTGCTCTTGACAGGAGATCTTCAGGGCTCTGCAGTACTCACTGTTCAAGAACAAGGAGCAGTTCAGCCGGTTCCCTGCAGCGGGCCAGTTTTACTCATCCCTGCAGTCTCTTCCAATGAAGCACAACCTGTCAGTAAAATTTTCAGAGTTCCTAAGAATCCCCTGACACAGAAATAGGGTGTCACACTGTCTTGCTCCACCTGCCTTAACCAAACTCCTGGGAAGCTGTCAGAGCACTTGCGTCTGGGTTCGGAAAAGCACAAAAATTGACGTGACATCACTGTATGAATGAGGACCTCTTCTGGCTGCTTCCATGAGCTTTCCCCATTAAGAACCACACTGAAAAAATCTGGGTCAGCAAAGTGCAGCTGAAGATAACGCCGTGTACCATAACACTACTGTAATGATCCTGGTCCCTGCTGCCAGCTTGGGGAATGGATGGGTTGCTGGCCCCTGTGGTCTGCATGTTTAATGCACTTCGTTTTCAAGGCATCTTGTGCTTTGCTGCTTGTTTTAGCAGCTCAGATCTGAGTTTCTTTGCTCGGTATTGTTGTAGTAGCTGATGTAAGGCAGCCCCTGTACAGAACACTCGGAGAATTCAAAGGCAGCGACCTATGAAATGAGCCCAGCGGTAGCTTGTGAAGAGAGAAAACCAAACCCAAACCTCCCGTCTTGTGTGTTGTCTCCAGAGAAGGATGCTGTAGGTGCTTTTAGAATTTTAGCATTATGTGAATACAGGTAAGCTTGTATACTTCACATATCCTTGGATAAGAGAAGGAAAATCACAGGACAGAATCAATTTGCATAGTCCAAAGCAGGGATAGAAAGTAACAATTGTCACAAAAGAGAGCTGTTTATGAAAGCGAAAGAAGCAGGACTTTGTCCATTATTTATGCCCTCGGGACCCCCACGAACTAAAACCAGCATCTGCTCAGGATCATTCAGGAGTTGTTACCACAGTTTAGTTGGGCGCTTCTGTGCTGGCCTGGTGACAGATGGTGGTATGAGAGTGTGGCATTTAAATGACTTGCATGGCCTGTGGTGGCAAAACAACCTGTGTTCACGGAGCTGCAATGCAGAAACTCCTGAGTTTATAGCCTGAGTGTGAGGAGTTACTGTCCTTGCCCCTCTGGCAAGAGGTTGGTTCATGCACTGAATACTCCTCCTTTATGCAAAGGTCAGGGTACACATTTCCTTTCAAACAGTGAATCACACAGACATCATTTTCTTGTTTAACTGGAAATTACTGTATTTTCCTACTGAAACTGCTAGAGCACGTGAAGCCTCCAACCAGATCTTGAAGTACTTTATGTGGGATGCCGTGCAGACTTCATTAGAAACTGTTTCTTGTCTGGAACAAGAAAATGAGGTCACTCGAGGAACAATGGTAGAAAAAGGGTTGTGACATTATTTTGCTGTTTATTCTTTAGTGACATTATTTTGCTGTTTATTCTTTAGCGTGCTTTTTAAAAACCCAACCATTTATTGCATATGGCAAGGAACTGATTGGTCAGTATTTCCCATCAATATGACTTTCTGTAAAAAATGCAAGTAGTGGAGTCTGTTTCTGAATAATAAGTATTGCCAAGGGTCCAAATGAATCCATGATAGCAAGTAAGCAGTTGCACGGTACTAGCTCCTTCCTTAATGACAAAGATGCCAAGATAGTATATTCAGCTTGTAGCTCACGAAGAAATAATGGATCTTCAGTGGAGGATTCCAGTATTAGGTGGTGAGAGACTCCAGCATCTCCCCAACTGGCCATCTTACAACAATAGTACAGA
The DNA here is from genome assembly GCA_013399075.1 of Chloroceryle aenea. Lineage (NCBI taxonomy): Eukaryota > Metazoa > Chordata > Aves > Coraciiformes > Cerylidae > Chloroceryle > Chloroceryle aenea. Next base: position 118,443 of record VWZY01004375.1, read on the forward strand.
ATTAACCTCAATAGATTAATATTTTTATTAGACAATTGCAAATATTTTGCCCATATGAATCATTAAGCTACTGTGAGCTGTGAAGAACTTGTTCTGCAGTCAGATGTTCATGAGGCATCGCTGTATCCAGGCTTAGTTCCTAACGAATATAAGAAGGAATAAAAGTTAAACTGGAATGCCACTGCTGAACTTTGCTTCTGGACAGGTTTTCTGATTTCAGTTTGACAAGTTGTAGTCTGTGTTGTGAACAGTCTAGAACACAAGGGAGGTGAGGAGCAGCTGAGGGCCCTGGGCTTGTGGAGCCTGGAGAGGAGGAGGCTCAGGGGAGCCCTTCTGGCTCTGACAGCTCCTGGCAGGAGGCTGGAGACAGGGGGGGGTTGGTCTCTTCTCCCAAGGGACAAGGGACTAGACAAGTGGAATGGGACTCAAGCTGTGCCAGGGGAGGTTGAGGTTGGAACTGAGGAACAATTTCTTCCCCCCCCCGAAGGGCTGTCCAGGGGTGTCCCAGGCTGCCCAGAGCAGGGGGGGAGTCCCTGTGACCCCTGGAGGGGTTTCCAAGCCCCCCATGGAGCTGTGGTGCTGAGGGCCAGGGGTCAGTGGTGCCCTGGCAGTGCTGGGGGATGGTTGGACTCCAGGAGCTGAAAGGGGTCTGCCAACCAAAACAATTCTGTGTTTCTATTTTAAATTTAATTGACTCAGGCTTTACATCCTTGTTAGGCTGTATTATTTACGTTCAGAATGCAGGAAGGTAGTTGGGATGGTAGCAGGAATGAAAAGCCATTGCCATGTGAGAATAATAAGGGACAGAAGGGAAAAGCAAAAATTAGGGTTGAGGACTGAAAAGGAAAAATTTAGCCATGAGCTGCAGCAAAGTCGCTTGGAGAGGGAACAAAGTCCAGTCAGAAGGGCTCGATTTAGGGACTGAGAGCTTCACTATTGGCTCTAAACTGCTGAACTCTTCTTTTGAAAGCACCCCTGTTTTAGAAAGCAGCTTTCCTGTCCTGCTGCTTTGCCCATGTAAGGGGCATTTCTCCCTGGCCTCTGTTACTGGTGCCGGAGGTGCTGGTTCAAGGAGGGGTTGGAGGGTGGGACAGGGTGCTGATAGGCAGCAGATCTTGGAGAACTCAGTCCAGCAGAGCTGATCTTCTGCATGCTCAGATTTTATTTTTCTCCTCATTTTGTTATTTGCTTAAAATGTCAAATTTGTTAACTTGGCATGATAAAGCATTTTTTCTTTTTCCTGGGAATGGATTATTCCAGTTCATTAGATTGTCTGTATTTTGCCACTCTGCCTGTCAGGAGTTTGTGTGTGTGTGTGTGTGTGTGTGTGTACACACACGTGTGTGTCTAAACTTTGGCAAAGCTACTCAAAGACGAGCTGCAAAGTCTCTGAACACTGGAATTATTCATAGCACATAGCAGAAGAAAAACTCTTGAAAATGGTTCAAACATAATTATGGGAGGATCAGACTTGAATTTTTTATTTGAATGAGCAGACTCCTGAAGGAGTCTGTAAAATGGGAATATGGGCAAGTGGAATTATTTCATAGTTTTTTTGGCATTTATAGGAGAGGGGCCAATGTGGCAAAAAATGCTCAGCATAGAGAACTGCCTGCAAAATGTATCTGTTTGCTTTCTCCCTGGTGGTGTGAAACTAGGAATAGTGGGTAGTGGCTGAGTGACCATACCAGACTGTTAGGGTAACACCCCGTGTCTGGAGTCCTCGGTGTATGGGAAGGTCTGAAAGCAGGTGGGTGGTTCAGCTGTGCCTGTTCTTTTCCTTGGGGCCACAGACTGTCTTGCCTATCTTAATGACACGCTCATTCAGAGATCGTCCTTTTTGGCACAGGGGTGAAGCAGAGGGTGTCTGTAATCCTGAGAAGGCTGTGCCTGAATCTAAGGCGCTTGCTCTGGTTTTGTGTAGTCAGATTTTTGCACGTGCCCAGTGATTCTTCTATTGCACAAGATTATGTGGACCTAAATAATGTAATTCTCCAAATATAGAGGTCAGACATTCAGAAAGGAGGATGCTTTCTGTGCTACTTCCCCTGATGTTAGTCCTTGTTAGAACAGTTACTGGTTTGCTGGAGGTGCTGCTGCTGTCCACACCGGTGCTGTCAGCCTTCGCTGCATCAAACAGCGAGTGACAGCTCTCAGAACAAAGTAACACTTGTGAAAGCCTTTTATTCGTAGGGAATTCACATGTTCCATTTCGGTGTGCCTCAGGCAGCCAGCTGGAGCGTACCCTGAGTATCCTGTGGCTTTTCCCTTCACACCTGTTGCTGCAGACAGCAACATGCCTCGACTCCCAGCAGTACCGGTTAGCAACACTCACCACCACGCTTTCCACACACCCCCACTGTACCTTTCCTCTTCACTTAGCCCGGGTCAGCTGTGGGCTCAAATACCAGTTCAGCCCACGAGCTCAGGCTTGTCCTTGGAAAGAGGGAGTGCTCGTGACGCTGTCAGACATACTGCTCTGCAGAGACTGAGGCACGGGCAGGCACGCGGTGCTGAGAGCCGTCACGTACCCCTCTGCTTGCGTGGTGCCATCAGAGTGCAGAACCCACAAAGCACCTGACAGTCAGCAGCCAGAAGCTCTTGCAGTGGAGCAGGAAGGTGTTTTCTTGCCTGGTGTGCAATGAAATTCTGGAAATCCTTGAGACGACACTTGCCAGGAGCTGTAAGTGCATTGAACATGGAACTGAAAAGGACAAAGCAAATGGTGTGTCAGAGTTTGTCGGTGGATTTTGTTTGATTGCTGGTTTTTTTATTTGTTTGTTTTTTGTATATATACAGTGGTGCAGATGTGTCTTCTGGTTCAGAAAGGCCTTGGATGTGATTGTTAGATGCAGAGAAGGTGTTTAGTGGAACAGTTATTCTGCTTTATTTTTTGTAACAAAGCTCTGCACTATAACTACTGGAGGATGAAATTCAGAGGTGGTTACCTTGTCCACCTACCAGAAACCACTCTCCCCAGGGCTGTGTTGATTTTAATGAACTAGCTGCTACTGAAGATTTGAGTTCACTTCTATGTGCAGGCCTGCGACTTGGAGTTGCCTTTTAAGCTTTGAGCCATTCCTGTGTAGAGATCCAGTGATGGCTGGGGGCAAGTTCCAGTCACGTATCTGATCCAATGTTAAATGCAAGTCAGGATTTCTGCTATTTCCCTGAGCATCTGCTGCTGGCTGCTGCTACTCTCCTGCTGGAGACAGGGTATTTGGCAAAATGGACCTGCAGTGTAAACCTGTTATGTTTGTTCCAGACCTAGAGTAGTGACACGGAGACCTGGCTATATACACCTGGTTTGTAATTGCAGCCAGTTTTGGTTTTGGGATATTGTTTGTTTATTTCCTGTTAGTAGCGATTTTATACCTTCCCTAGGGCAGGATCTGCATTTGCTGTTGGCACACCTCTTTAGCCCACCGTGGTCCCTCGAAGTAGGAGCCCTGCCTGTCCATCACAGCTGGCACTGCAGTGCACAGAAGCATCAGATAAGGCTAACACATTGGTTAAATGATTGAACTCTCTTCATCAGTAAGGCCAAAGGCATGCTCTGATGCTCTGGTATGTTTCTTTGGGGAGGGAAGATAAAAATTCTTTTTTTCCCCCTACTTTTGGACTGGGTGACTGGTGAGTGTGCTGGCAATATCCTATAGGCAAATAAAGCCTCCTTCCAGTCTCTGTCCGGGTATCTGGCCAGGTATGGTCCAGTGGATAGATAGATGTTGGGATGAAGGTTGGACTCGATGATCCTAGAGGTCCTTTCCAACCCGTAAGATTCTGTGATCTCTGATGGGAATAGGAGCATGATTCTCTTAATGGGATACTTACAACTGTTACATCTCACATCTCTGGGGTGTGCAAATATATAATAGTCAAAGCACAGATCTGAAGCTGTTTCCAACATCTTACTACATTCAAGGTTAAGAGCATGATTCAGAAACTCAACAGATGCTGTGACTCAAGTAACTGCTGATGCACTTGGCAGCGTATGTGCAAACACTAACAAGTACATTTTCATTGCCGTGTACAGAGGAATTAGGCATGCAATTGCCAGTGCCTCCCAGAAAATGGTATCCCAGTTCTCCGGGCGCTAGCCAGGAACACCAAAGCTCATGAGCTCAACCAGTGGAAAATGCCTGTTACAATTCCCATCGTATCATCACGCACTCCACGGCTTAGAGAGCAGAGCAAGGAAAACCAGAGACTGCCCAGCTGCACCTTTACCAAACGAAGGGTACGCAGGCACGCAGGGGTGGCTGCAGAGGGTCGGAATACGGCCCAGGCATTGGCCTGAACGCATTGTCCTGGCAGCACTCGGGACATCTGGGGTAGTTCCCGTGCAGCTGGTAACCTCTGGTGTGTTTCCTTTTCCCTGGTCCTGTCCATGGTTCTTCTCTTGAACTATGGAAGTTCTTAACCTTTGCGTCCACTGGCAGTGAGGAGCTGCTGAGTTTGATTTACACCTGGTTTATGAAGAACCACCTCTCTTTGTTTCTGGTCCCTCACCCTCCTAAGTTCATTTGAAGCTTCTTAATTCCTACCTAAGAAGCAGCAGCGAATTACCAGACCACCTCAAAGAAACTGAAATGTCTGCAGTCTCTATCTTCTGCTGTACCTTTTCATCTACCCTGCGTGAAGCTCTTGATCAGCCTCGTTACCACTGAGCTATGGGAGCAGGGAGCTGCTTCTCCATCGAGTTTTGTTGTGGGTTTCTATTTGAACTCTCGTGTATCCGTAGTAGCAGTTAGCAGCTTATGCAGAGCGGTGGCCAGAACAGAGAGAACAAAAGCATGTGCAATCAGAAATGTTTTAATTTGTTGTGTTGGCAGGCTAAAAACACACCCACACGGGGCCACAAGGAGGAGGAGAAGCAGCCTCATGAGTCAACACAAACCCAGTTCCTGCGTGGCTCACTCAGGTTCCTGGTGTATGCCCGCGGAAATGGGAACGCCGCGAGGTGTGGCTGTGGCAATGGCGATGTGGCACTGGCAGGGCTGAGTGCTGTGTGTGGTGTGGACACCTAGGTGAGGATCAGCTAAACCAGGTGCTAAATTCAGGTCATTTCTTCAGGGAAGCAAGAAAGCAAGTGCAGAATGAGGGCTCTTGAAGATGCTTTGAATTTACTGATATCTGGGGTGCATTTAGGTCACTGGAATAGCTCTGTTTTGTTTTGGCAGCTTGGTGCAACTTTGGTGCACAAACCTACCCTTCGTGTACTTGCAGGCTTTCACTAGGGACTGCTGAGGTGTGCTGAAGCAGCACATGATGTTTTCTGCTTCTTTGGACTGCTTTCTACCGGTGTTGAGCTAGGTCAGGTATTTATCCTGCTTTTATGTGATGAGGAGGAACTTTTCTGGGCTGGGAGCTGTTAAAAAGGAAGAGTTGTATCCAGATGTCTGGTGTTGAAAAAGCAGCGGTGCTGAGAGCGTGTCAGCAGAGCACTCGTACCCCGTTCTGTGAAACCTACACACAGCTCTCTAAGTCCATTACATCGTGGTCTGCTTTTAAAAATGTAATAACTGTACATGGAGTCTGAAACTAAATCAACGAAAATGTTTATTAATATAGAATAAAATAAGGCATCAATAAATGCACTGAGTTTTATGACACGACAACATACCCCACTCATGTGGCTTTAACATGTTTCTGCCAGAGCTGTAATCCCTGCAGCTCTTCTCTGATAAAATCTGAAGAGAAAGCTATCAGCCCGTGTGTCAAAGCACTAGTTAAACGTGTAAATGAGACAAGATTTGGTAACTTGTAACTAAGGTTAGTATGTATCCAAAGCATAATTCAGTCATGAAGAAAAAAATCTGGATTCCTGGGGCAGCTGCCTTAGAGCAAATCGTTCATGCACACATCAGAAGTCAAGTTGTTGATAAGGCAGACAAAGGGCTGTGCTGAGTTATGTTTCAGAGTGGAAAGCCCCTTGATGTGAGTGATCAGAAGGCAACAAATCCTGGGTCCTGGCACTAAGGGCCCAGGGCAGTGCTTTGGATGGTTTAGGTAACCTAATCACCGACACTCGTGTCCCACGTGTAGGCAGGAGAGGGAAGAGCACTGGCTTCATCTGCAGAGCTGTCGGGTTTTGGAGCGTTGGCTGAGTCATTCAGGGTAGGGGAAAGGATGTGGCAGGAAGAACACCAGGAGGAACGTTGTGTTAAATACAGCGTACTGATGAGGGCATGGATAATGGTTTAGGTGAAACACTGAAAGGATGCACCCCAGCCTCCTGGCTAGGGTTCTGTTGGTATAGGATTGTCTTTTCCTCCTGCACTTCATTTTGCCTCTCCTGGTAGTATTTATTCTCCTGTGTCATGCTTAGGAAGGGAATAGAGAAAAACCAGTCAGATTTGAGATGCTGCTCAGATTTCAATCTGTTAGCAATGCTAGTTAATACAGGGTTTAGTGGGAGGCTAAACACTGTTCTCTGTTCTGGATTCTTCCTCCCAAAATGTAAATCTATAGCAATGAAACTCAACCAGTGTGGATAACTATGCAGGTGTTCTTATGTCTGAGCCATCTGAAGTATTCTCCTAGGAAGTGATGGTTTGAGACTGTCACCTTTCAACCAGAGATGCAGGTACAATATGTGAATTTGTTTATCACCTCCGCTAGAAGTGTGGAATTTTGAACAGAACAGTACTCTTTAGAAACACTTTCCTTAACTTTTGCAGCATGATTTGTACGAGACAATACAGATCAAATATCATCTCTTGAAAAATTAATGCAAAGCATGTCAGTCAAACATCACTAAGCTGTGTTTTATTGAAAAACCCAGGGAGATATAAGCAAGGCTGGCAGGATGGTGAAGTTATTACTCACTTGCACATGTAGCTTCTTTCAGTATATTAACTTTATGCTTTCAGTTGTGAAATCATTCTGGAAATTAAAAATATGCGTGGAGAAGTCCAATAACATCGTCAACGCCGTGATGTTACTGCTGAGGCCAGTGCAGCTCCCGAGGAGGTATCTGTTTGCCTCCAGCTTCTTTTGCTGCTGCCAGGGGCTGAAGGGGAGAGAAAGCAGCTCACGGGGATGCTCCCTAGAGGAAAAGCTTCCTCGGGGAGCACCCGACTGCTGAGCAGCTGCCACAGGCAGCTCCTACACTTTGCAGCTCAACCCCACACCAGGCTATGCTGGGCTGAGGGACTGGGACTGCCTGGCTTCCAGCCCTGGGGGCATCAGCACCAACTCTAGGGAGCATTTGGGCTGCTCTGGGGAATGGGGTGCTGGGTGTCAATATTGGTGTAGAGGAAACGATGATGGCCCTGGAGAGCACCCCACACCGCATCAAGCGATAGCTTGTGGTGCTGGACGCTTTGGCCATGAAATCTGCACTCATCTGCAGGAGAGCCTGGCATTTGAGAGCCTGGGATTTGCCAGCCTGGGCACAGCAATGCTTGTTGGGGAGATAAACACAGACATTGCTGTTCTGGGTTGGATGTTTAAGGGCTCTCCTGAAATCGTGCGCTCCTTGTGGGAGCTCCTGGGCTTGGATGGAGGTTGGTGAGGAAGTTTTAGTGTTTCAGATGTTAACCAGATGACACTGGGAAAAGGGCACGGGTAGCGTGAAACTCTCCCAGGCACAAGCAGATGGACTGTTCTGTTGCAGATGCACAGTGGAAGGCTGTTACAGGGACAAAAATTAGTTCTGTCAGATTTCTTTTTACTTGCTATTACTAATTATAAGACTTAGTTCGCTAATGCTGGCGGAGAGAGGTGTGTATTTAACCTGACAAGATTGGTGGTGAATAGACAAATATGTTTTCATAGCCCATATGGCATTTTTCATAGACATGTGAGTATGAAAATGCAGATAACAGCAAGGGAATGATGCAGCAGAATATGATGTAATTTTTCTATTTTTATGTACTTTGTACACTTTAAGTCAGGATGAGTCTATAAAAGCAGCTCAGTTTCACTGGCTCTAAATCTGGCACACAGCTTGCTAAAAGCTATTCAAACTTAGCTCCTGTGCTTATTTTTTTTTCTTCTTCCTAAAAAAGAATGGAGCTTTCAGACTGTTGATAGGGGAGTGCTATTTTTCAAATTTTATTTATTTATTAGATTATCTTGAAAACAAAAGGATTGTCAGAAAGGCAGAGAGAAAAGATGTCTGCAAAAGCAAGGTCAAAGTGTCTCGGGTGTTTCCTTTGATACATTTTGCTGGAAGTATTTTTAAGTATAATCAGGGAGAATTTATGGATTAGGAGTAAAGAATTGCTGGGTGCTGTGAGATGCAGGCTGTCTTTTGGTTTGCTGGAGTCTCATGTAGGTGAAGTGTTTTGCTCTTTGCCGTTAACGTCAAGGATTTATTTATTTGTGATTGTTGTCAGGCTGTATAAACTCCTTACGCTTTGGGAGGCCTGCCTAGATGCTTTCGTAACACGGGCCAGGGGTAAATACCGGGTGCTGTACTTCACTGTAAGCAGGACTGCCCGCCAGCTTCACTTGCCAAAGCTTCATCTCCCCGCGGGAGGTTTGCCGGGCGCCGTCAGCACGGGAGCAGCCCCGTCCCCGCGTCGGGTGCCCCCCCATCTTCGCAGAGCCCCTCTTGCTATTGCTGGTCACGCGCAGCGCTGCGCTACCACCGAGGCGTTCACGCTGGGGGTGATGCGAAGCTGCTGGTGCAGGTGGATCATGGACACAGCTGCGCGCTCGGGAGCGTGGCGGGAGAACGATGCGATCTCGGGCGAGGTGAGGCTGCTTTGCAAAGAGCTCTCGCCTCCCTTTTGCCGTGCCTCTGGCAAGGCAAGCCAGTCTTTAGCTGTCTGGGAGCTGGTGAGCTATCTAGCAAGGTCAGGCCTTACCTATTAGTTTAAAAAAACCTAAAAATTGAAAGTTGTGTTGTACAGAACCCCCCGATGATTTCTGTGGTTTCTTACGTGGCTGCTTAGGCCAATTATTCGATTTGGGTTTTCCATCTTTATTTGCATATAATAAATACCCAGGCTGCTCTAGCTAGGTGGTGTGGTGCCAGGTCTTAGGCTGGACTTGATGATCTCAGAGGTCTATTCCAGCCTCTGTGATAATTCTCTGTAATCAAAAAGGTCTGAAAAGGTCCCACATCAAAACCCAGATTTAAACAATTCCAACAAGATCATTTTCTTTCAAGAAAGCTTTTCTTTAAAGAAGGGAGTTGTGTAGTGGAGAAGAGCATTACGCTGATGGCCAAATTTGGCTGAAAATACCCAAGGTGCTGAAGGAAAGGTTTGCTCCTCCTGGGCTAACTGGACCCGTCCACTTTGTATGAAGTGGCTGAGGAGAAACACGTTCTTACACCGAGCGATGTTTTATCAGGGTAATGTGCTGCCTGGATCTGTTTCCTAACGTGTCATGAAGACAGTTAATGGACTGCCAGGCCAGCAAGTGAGAAGATACCTGGGATCCATCTGCAATGTGAGGAAGAGCTCAGCATGGCAGGCGAACCCCCCCATTTCACACTGGCTTTGGACGGGTGACAAGGTCACTGTGCCTCTGTGTGTCCCAATGTATGGAGGCCTGAGCAGGTCTGATCTGGTCAGAAGAACTGTGGGGTTTGGACTGTTGAGGGGTGAAGAGGAAGACGGAGGAGTCGTGTGCCTTTTGTACTGTGGTGAAAGTGTTTCCATGTCATCATTTCCAAGAGTGCAGGATATCCTGTAGTTAGGTCTGTGGGGCTGTGACGGAACAAGTGGACGTGTACCTGCTTGGATAGAGACTGCACACCGACAGCGTTTAGTGTCGCCTCCCGCTGATGGCAGCGTGTGCTGGCTTGCTTGGAGAGAGGTTCCTTTGTATCTATTGTCTCTTCTTAGGAAGTGATTAGATTGACTTTTTCTTTACTTTTTGGCCTCTCTAATGTTACGTATTCTGTACTGTACCATGCGTCTGAGACATTTGCCTGTGGCCAGTTTTAATGAGAGGAAAATCTCCTCTGTTTCTAGTGATGACGAGGCCCATTGCAGTAATGATTATTTTATTGCAAACTGCTCGAGCTTAAAGGCCATTTATGGTTAAAACAGATAGGTCACTGGAACTATGCAGACAATAAAAGCATTATTGCTCCATCGGTGCCTTTTTACTCTTTGTTAAGAGAAACACTACTCTTTCATTTCCCCCCAAACACTTAATGCATCCCTAATTATATCACTGCTCCAGCTACAACTGCTGCTCTCAACATCACATAAATCTTACACTAAATTGGTTTGTGGCTGAATTGTGAAAGGGATCAATGGATTCATTTGCACTGACTCCCCACGCTGTTACTGAGAACGTGTCTACACATGTGAAGGATGAAATTATCTGCGTTGATTCACAACCTCTCAGATGTCTTAGGAGCTGCAGTGTACCTGGGATACAGGGGGAAAAAGGACGTGAGAAATAAATCAGACACTCTGATCTTGCTGCTTCTAGGATTGCTAAATCCACAGTGTGGTGGAGAGAGATGCTGCGTGGTCTCCAGCATCTTGTTCACAAGGCACTGTCAGGTCCTTGCAGAGAACACCTTACAGTTTCCTACAGCAGTGACATGATAATCTCAAGATTATCAGAGAGAAAAAACATCAAGCTTTGGCCCAATGACAGCACTGTTGATGATGTGTTGTGCTCTAAAGTATTATTACTGAGCTGATGGGCATCTTTTCTCTTTATATGACTTGAAAAGGACAAGCGTTGCCCTCACCTCGTGCTTACATTGGCTTGGGAGAGTTGCAGAAACAGAAGCAACCCTGTAAAGGTGCCTGGGAAGAAAGGTGAGAGTCCAGGCCTCCTGTCTGCGCAGAGGTGTGGGGTTCTGAGCAGCTCCTGTGGGCCCTGCCTGTTGCCCTGACACTGGTATTGGGCAGAGGAGGCTGCTCAAGATCTTGCAAGGTTTTCTGAGCTCAGTCTTTGCATTACCAGATCATGTTTATACAGCAACTATTCCTGCAGGAGTTTTGAGTGCAGCAACGTGGCCTGACAGTGCTGGAGGTTGGATAGGCTCAAAAAAAAAAATAAGGAATTGAGGAAGTGAAAATTCCCTGGAAGACAGAAGAGCAGAGAAGGAAACATGGAGAATGCAGGGAGAGAAGGGACGTACTCTTTAATCTAGGGAGGCAATCTGGCATTGGGGCTGCAGAAGGTAAAGAACATAGGATGGGGGGTGAAGGGGAATGGGAGGGGCAGTGTGGAGGAGCGGATCAAATCCCCAGCAAAGGAGGAGAGGTGGAGACACTGCCTTCCTGTGGCACGGGCCTGTGCGGTCTGTGTTTTGCTCAGATGTGGCTGTTCAGACTTAGTGAAGCTGAAGTTTTTTCCTCTTGCACAGGCACATTGCTTTGCAGCCCCCCAGCACTTGGCCATCACGAGTCTCTACTCCCGGTTTCGGGATTTAGGGACCGATCCGCAGAGCACTCGGTCACGGGAAGTACATTGCCTGTGTCAAAGCCACAAAGAAGGGAGGAGCTAAAGAGGTGGCACCTAATTTCTAGGCAATCCAGTCTGGCCAAGAGAAGGGGTATCAAAGATCTCCTGCTGCTCACTGATGTACTGAGCAGCCAGGGAGCAAGAGGGAGAGAGCTCCTTTAAGGACTGCCAGCCTCTTTCGTTTCCAGAATGGCTCCTGGTGCTGTGACTCGGAGGTGTCTGCAGCCTAGCCCACAGCACCAGCCAGGAGTGCCCGTTGTCACCGTGTGCAGAAATTATACACCTCCAGTAAGGAAAGTTATGTGAGATTTCCGATAGAAATGTTTCAGGAATAATGTGCTAAAGACAGTTAAATAATATTAAGGTTGCTAGATAAAGGCGTTTTCAGTTTGATTTGTCTGCTGTTAATGTTGATATGAGTGAAAGCTGAGGGGAAAGCTGCTACTACTTTTTGTTGGTTTTGGTTGGGTTTTTTTTTGGTCTAGAATCCCAAATAGCATCATCCAAACTGAGGCTATGAAGTGGTTTTTGAAAGTAACAAATTGCAACTGATGTCGCCATGATTGTAACATAAGTAAAGATCTTGAATCTTAATGTACCTGTTCCTCAAAATAAGCTGTCCAGAGATTGCAGTAATTAGCACCCCAGTCCACTGCTCAGCATCGTCCGCGAGGGGGAAAGGCAGAGGGAAACCCTCCGGACAGGCGCTGCCCAGGGACAGGTGCTGGCCGTCGGGGCCTGGCTGGGAGTCGCACACGTACATGGCAGCTAAGATCCGCCCTTGAAGCGGCTACGTGCAAAAGGATTTGGCCTTCTCCATAGGAAGGTGGTGGGGTTTGCTTTGGAGCCTTTCTTAGTGAGTCTTCTAATGCGTGGTGCCCATGCTGTCTCTGAGGTCTCCGACAGCTGTGGCTTAGCACAAGAAGGGCGGGCGCTCGGGGCTTGGCCTACGCTGCGGCCGCAGGGAACGGCAGCGCTGCCTGGCTTGAAAATGCTGCTGAGCTGATGCTTCCTGTCTCCCGACCCTGTTCTTTCTCCCTGAAATTACTTTGCTTCCTGCTGCAAACGAGATTTCGTGCCATTCATAATAATAATAATGAACTGACACTAATTGCTCTGCGTAGTGGATGTTCTGAATCGAGCCTGAGGAACTGAGGGTAGGCTGTACAAGGCACCAAACATAGTGACTTTGCAAGGAGGGTGAATTGCAGTCGAGGAAAAGTTGTATAACACACTGTGAGTGTGGAGTACCTCTGGGAGTGGTAGCTTACAGCCTTCATTTCCATTCACACCCACCATTGAGCTCTTTCACAGAGGGGCTTTTACTGGGAGGTAATCCTATGGAGAGAAATTCATCAAAACCATGCCATCTTCTGATGTTAGCCGTAGCAGAAACTCTCAAATCCAAGTCTGCTAGGTTCCACTTTTTCCTGGAGTGTCAAGGACGTGTTAAAAATACCTAGTGACACTGTAAGAGTCTTTTATTAATAGAGGTGTTAATATGTAACTGTGGATAATCTATCATTTCTGTGAGGTTAGAGTGACAGTTTTAAAGGTATCTAAACAACCTAGGCCAAAATCTGGCTGTTGGAAACTGATGGGGACACTTGGGATCTCGTGGGGCTTGGCAGACTTTCCTCTCTGTATCTGAGTGGAGTGTTGTGCTGGATGCTCAGGCTTCCTTGGGAGCTGGAGAAGATTACCCGTGGCTCCACAGCCTGATGACTGCGCTCTTTAGCTTCACTGACAACAATTTCTGGTAATTTCAACGCCACTGTTGGGTTTTGGATTGATCCTTCCTTGAGCTGGGGTCCCTGTGCTGGCTCCTGTACCTGGAGCAAGCAGCAGTGCACTTGTGTAGTGCTGCCCCCAGGGCCTCGTATCAGCACAGCGTTGGAAAGGTCACGTTTTCTGGAAACCTCTTGTGGTGCATCTATAAGAGCACATCTCTTACAGATCACAGAATGTTAGGGGTTATGTGTATTCTGAAACTCATTTGAGTGTCAGTCTTGCAGGGATTTTTGCTGTTTCTGGACATAGAATCGCAGAATTGTTTTAACTGGAAAAGACCTTTAAGATCACCAGGTCTGACTGTTAACTGAGCACTTCCAGGTCACCACTAACCCATGTCCCTCAGCANCACCCGCTGCTCACGGGCTGTGAGGGCAGAGGCCGCTCCGGACAGCTGCCGACTTCTTTCTTTTTCTGCTGTTGGTACTAAAACAGCACATAAATCTTGTGCCGTATTTGGCGTGCTTGTGAAAAATGCCTTGACTCCCAAATCTAACGATGCTGCCTGTGTGGTTGTAAGAGAAAAACCCAACAACCAAAAAAAANGCCCTGCACAACCTTTCTGTGGAGGAAACTTCTCCTAATGTCCAACCTAAACCTCCCCCGATGAAACTCGAGGCTCTTTCCTCTTGTCCTGTCACTGGAAATGAGGGAGAAAAGATGCTGAAGTCCAGGACGTGCCATGGAATACGCGCCCTTGGCTTCCTCCAGCCAACAGGAGCTGTGCAGCAGCAGTGGTGCGAGGCTGCTGCGGCTGCCAGCTGGGTGGGGAGCAGCCAGGGTGTCCCTGCTGCGGGATGTGCCACCTACCCCTGACTCACGGCACCTTGAAGGGAGTCTCTGGGGCCCAGGCTGCAGGAGAGGGCTGGGATGGGTGACACAGTAGCTGCAGTGATGCTGCTCCAGGGACCAGAGGCAGCAGGGACCGAGTGTGGTGTCTGGAGTCCCCCGATGAACGCTGGAGAGCTGCCGCGGGATGCTCACCGGGAGACTCAAGATGATGGC
>VWZY01004375.1:132686-162104 GCA_013399075.1 Chloroceryle aenea
AGAGGCCGCTCCGGACAGCTGCCGACTTCTTTCTTTTTCTGCTGTTGGTACTAAAACAGCACATAAATCTTGTGCCGTATTTGGCGTGCTTGTGAAAAATGCCTTGACTCCCAAATCTAACGATGCTGCCTGTGTGGTTGTAAGAGAAAAACCCAACAACCAAAAAAAAACAACGAAAAACACTGGGAGACTGAACAGTATCAGAAACTGAAGCCGCGCGTTTCCCAGTCTCTCTAAATATGTGTGGTGATAGTAGCAAGTAGCAAGCTGCTCACTGCACAGAAACCACAGGGATGTGCAAGAAATTCAGGCCCTTGCGTAGCAGCGGGAAATAGCTCCTGCTGCCGTGGTGAGTGGGGGAATCGGGAGCAGGTCTGGGTCTGCCTCTGCCCCCTTCCTTCCCTCCCTCAGCCCGTCGTGAGACATGAAACAGTCTCCCTTGCCTTACCTCCCTGGGATACCTGTGCCTGAGCAGAGTTTGTGATAGGCTCAAATCTCAGCTCCTTTCTTTAGACAATAAGTGCTCCGTGCTGCACCCTTTGGCAGTTTGTTCTTTAATATTTCGTTCGTCTTCTTTAATCTTAGCGATTCTCTTGCCAGAAACAAGAAAACAAATAACTGCTGCAGCAGTACCAAAAGCTCTGAAATTCCGAGATGAAATGAAAAGCAGGCTGAACCCTGCCCTCAAAGGTTCTGATTTCAGCTTCTTGACCTGTGCTTGCCCATCAGTGCCCTTTAATATCACAGTGGCCTTTGTTCTCGTCTGTGCCTTTTGCCACTTGCCTCGGGACCTCTGTTTAAATGCCTTGTCATATCAATCCAGATAATTGATCTTGTGGCTAATGATTGATTAAAGATGGTAGTATGAATGAGCATAGAGGGAAATGACCTTGGCCCAGTGCTTATCCCAAATCAAAATTAGGGTAAATTGGTTTTCACTGCAGCTTTGATAAGGGTACTGGGGTCCTCTGTGTCCTATTCCAGCAAGGCAAAACTAATACACTAGACAATGGTATTAATCTTGTTCCTGGACTGGAAGCAGTTCAGGAACGTGCAATGAAAGATCTCATTGCTCAGTGCTGGTATTGGTGAACACTGGATCCCTCTGCTTCTGAGGGAGATGGGACTACAGTTTGCAAACAAAAAACAGAGGAAAGAAAGGCAAGTTTTGGAGCATTCAGGCTTCAGCTTTAGCATCACCTGAAAATAGAAGGTACCCCTTCAATTTGGATTATCTTAACTGGGGAAGAATGACATTAGGGCTCAGACCAGAAAGACTTCACTCTGGTATGTCACTGTGACGGTTCTCACTTAGAAAACACTACCAATAGCACAGGTATCACAGGGTGTCAGGGGTTGGAAGGGACCTTGGAGATCTTCGAGTCCAACCCCCTGCTAGGGCAGGACCAGATAATCCAGCACAGGTCACCCAGGAACACAGCCAGGCGGGGTTTGAACATCTCCAGAGGAGACTCCACAACCTCTCTGGGCAGCCTGTTCCAGTGTCTGTGACCCTGACAGGAAAGAAATTCCTCCTCATGGTGAGGTGGAACTTCTTGTGCTCCAGCTTCCATCCATTGTCCCTTGACCTGTCACAGGGCATGAGTGAGAAGAGGCTTTCCCTTTCCTCCTGACACTCAGCCATGGTCTTGGGCTGTCATGGGACACGCACTGACCATGTTACCTGGACAATGGCTTGCACAGTCGTTAGGGAAAGAGTTGGATAAAAATGTTGCAATTTATTTTTCACATATTTAATAGTGTAATTAACAGAAATGTCAAATGATAGCAAGCAATAGAGATGTTTCATCGAGCTGAAAGCAGAGAAGAGAGCACAGCCTGCCTGGCTCAGCAGGGGTGCTGTTAGTGCTATTGAACCTGCTCTCTCAAAACAAAGAGCGAGAGATTGTAGTTATAATAATAAATAGATAAACTTGATACAGCAAAAGCACATGGAGCGAGTGGACAGAGAGTGGCCGTGTTTAGGTTTGTATGTCAGCAGGACTACCTGGGATGTGTTGTCTCAGGAGGTCTACAGGTGCTGGTGGTTCCACGCTGCGCAGCCTCCCGCTCGGCATCCGCTGGGGCACTTCCCGGGGGAATTCAGACTGGTGACTTAGGAACTCACTTCCCTGCACAGCAGAGCATTATTTCCTGCAGAAGTGAAGAGAACTTTTAAATTTATTTGTAAACAGTTCTTCAGTGTTTCTCTGTAAGTATAATACTGGTTTTAATTATATTTTGAAGTTTTTATAAGCACATTTACTTCTGTAGAACCATGCTGCTTAGTCAGTATTGCCTGTGATCTTCCAGCAAAATCCTTTTGAGTAGGACTAGCAGTGTCCAGCAGTTTAAAGAGTGTTCTGTCTTTAGAAAGAGAGTGTAGGTTTTCTTCCATTTGATTTTTGAGTCCTTTGAGAGACCGTTATGTAGAGCAATAAAAGCTTCTCCATACTTTGGCAAGCCAGGATCCTCAAGTTAAGCTCCTTAAAATTACCAAAAAATATGGAAATTAATTCTGGGGCTTGTTTACACAGTAAATTCTCTACCCTGAAAGAGCAAGCTTGAATTTACAGTGTGTCCTAGAGCTCATTAACTCTCTGTGTGGACACATTTACTGTACCTGAAGAATAGCTCTGGCTGAAGCAGAGGTGGGAAGTCATGTTCCTGTTTATCGTGACAAAGTCTAGCTACCATCTCAGGGGGGTCTATGCACTTCCTAATTCATCACCCCCTGTGGACTTCTTTATTGATTTTATCAGACTCACGGAGTCAGCATGAGCTGGAGCAGTGGAGCACTTGCCTGTGTCTCAGTAGAACCTGATTCCGTAGCAATTGATTGATGTTGTTGTTGTTGTTGTTGGCTAACACCCAAAAATCAAGTTTGTGGTCGATATGAAAAGGAAAATACAGCAAACTGGAGAAATACATTTTGACTAAAATCTGTGATATTTCTGAATCTTTTTCCCAAGTTCTTGCTGTATCTTAACTTCTTTTCAATTGCAAACTGCATTCGGTCATGTGTTAAGACTTAATCAGTGTTGACCCGAGCTCACAAGTGAGAGCGTTTCACCTCCTCCAGGTGGCCCTGCTCTAGCAGGGGGCTTGGATGACAATCTCCAGAAGTCCTTTCCAAGCCCCACTATGCTGGGATTCTGTGATTTTTCAGCACAGCTGCTATTGCCTGTCTGGTCTTCAAGAAAGAGCTATGAAAAAGTGTGGAAATGACACCAGGAATCCCATTTTACATTTTGTTTCTTTGCATTATTTTGTCAGTATTCAGCAGAGATAATTCCATATCATTAGTGAGGTGGAACGGCTTCCTTTGGAGTGGGTTTATGCTACTGGGAGAGAGACATCATCCCAGTACAGTTAATAGAGAAAGAGACCTGATTCCTTGGCCAGTTATTCTTTCTTCCTTAAGAAAACAGCAGGGATATTTAAGAATAAATGTTGGATGGGAAGAGGTGTCGCAGTAAGGAGCGGGATCTGTTTCCTGGTGATTGTTTATACTGGCTAGCATATTAAAATCAAACCACTTGGGCTTCTCCTGTCTTTAGAAGGTGAGAAATCACATGATGCAAGCTAAAGAAAAATGTAAAAAATACCTGACTTTAGAATTATCAGGCCTGGACAAGTTAAGACCTTGCAGATGGTGGAGGTGCCAAGACATAAAAATGTGGTTGCCTCTTTGGTTACATCATTTGTAATAATCAAACACAAACTATTGCATGACCAGCTCAGAAAGATGGTTTTCATTTGTCTCCTGGGATTAAGTCATGGTAATCCCTGCTATGCTGCCGTGTGTTTGATGGATTGCTCCCCGTGCTCTCTGCACTGCAGTCCTGGCACTTGATGAAGCTGTCTCAGTTTTGGGTGGGCTGGAATTTTGAGGTCTTTGCTGTAATACGTTTCTAGTTATAATCTTATTACATAAGCCTAAGGCAAATGCTTCCATGAATATGGAAATAAAGGGAAAAAACCCAACTACTGCTCGATTCAGAAAGAGCTTGTTATTTGTCTGTGCAGCGCCAGAACCTGAGGTTGTCCAGGCTGGGTCCCTCATGCAGAAGCGTATCCAGCCTGCCCAGCCTGCACGTTTGTAGCTCCTTGTGAAAGATTGCTGCCTTGACTGGGTACCACAGCTTCACGGTGGTGTCTCTGGCAAAAGTGAAGTGCTGTTCAAAGGCAAGTGGTAGATTCACCTCAGGCTTGGGTGGATGTGCACGAAGGGTGGGATGGTGCTTAGGCCATGAATGGATGATGCCCCCGCTCTGTTACACTTCAGTTTGGACTGGTGGTGGCTAATTTCTGATCTGGATGGTATCACTGCTGTTCAGTGTCACTGCTGATTTTGCCTCTGTGGTTAAGCCCTAAGGAGAACAGGTGAAGTCCCCCGAACTTCTAGCATTTAGTGACCAGAAGGAAGTGCAGACTTGCTTTGCTGGGTGAAGCGCAGCGTGGCAAGCAGGCTGTCTGATGAAAAGTTTGCTGCCCCCTCCTGCCAAACCCTTTCCCCGTGTCCCATCTGGAGACTGCAAAATGCATTTTTTTTCCCTGGACATCTGTCACCAGGAAAGATCCCTTCTTCCTTTGTTTTAGTTATAACTTCCCCACACAGGATGGCTTTCGACAGTAAGATCACAGGGAGATGTTTCCAGGACCACTGAAGATGTTCAGTTCTGAGTCTGTCTGTCTCTTAAGTGCAGGAAAAAGAAGAAACCAAATCTAACCCAGTAAAGCATTAGATGTGCCCTGAGCTACAGAGCTGCTGCCTGTAAAGGAGTTTTGGAGGAAGGCTGATGGTGCCATTCCTCATTTCTGGCAAACTCTGCAGGTCTCAGACTTGTTAAGATGCCAAATAAGAATAGTTTTGTCCCCCAGACAATGCAGAAGTCATCTGTTTCTTGTTAATTAAGCTCTGTTGGACAGCAAGTAAAACCATCCATGCTGATTTCTGTAACATCAGCTGCCTGTCGTGAGGAGGGCAAAGACAGAGGGAGCAAGGAAGAGGAGTAAGGGCAGAAACAGTTAAGGTTGTGTTGCCAAACTGACAATTCCCATCCCCCCTCCTCCCCCTGGCTCTTGGGATGGTGCCTGAGCGGGCAGGTGTGAGGAGGAGGAGGAGGAGGAGGGCTGCCTGGCAGGCTGAGCTTGGTTAGGATGGCTGGGAGGTGGGGATTGCAAGGGAGCATAATATACTGGAGGGAGCTTTAACACCCATCTCTGCATAGCTGGATTGAGTTTATCTCCAGGACTGTCCTTGAAGATCCCAGACATGTCTTCATCTCTTCCAGCCTGCCGAGTGCGTGTGAAGCATCCTTGACCCCAGAGCAATGGTTACTGCATAAAGAAGTTACGAGTTTCTAGGAAATGTGTGGAAGAAGCTGGGAGTTCTTGGTGTAGGTCTGGGCTCTTGGAGTGCTGGGATAAAATTTCTCAAGTCCAAATGCTGGAGTCTGCACCTGGGGTGAAGTAATTCTGGGCACAACTCTAAACTGGGAGAGGAGTGGCTGGAGAGCAGCCCTGCAGGAAGGGATATGGGAGTGCTGGCAGCAGGAGACAGCAATAAGCCCAGGCACCAAGAGGACAAACCCTGTCCTGGGTGAAAACACATCATGACCAGATGGTCAAGGCAGGAGACTGTCGCACGGCATTCAGTGCTGGTGTAGCCTCACCTTGTGCATTCTGTGCAGTGCTGGGCCCCACCATTGCTCCCTGAGTTTGGGGTGGAGAAAAGGAGACTGAGGAGTGATCTCATCACTTTCTACAACTTCCTGAAGGGCGGATGTGGAGAAGGAGGTACTGAGTTCTTCCTGGGGTCCAGGGACAGAATGTCTGGGAATGGCTCAGAGCTGTGTCCCGTCAGGGGAGGTTTAGGATGGACATGAGGAAGCATTTCCTTACTGAGAGAGTGGCCAGCAGTTGGAACAGGCTTCCTAGAGAGGTGGTCAACGCCCCACGGCTGCCAGTGTTGAAGAGGCATTTGGCCGATGCCCGTACCAACCTGCTGTAACCTTCGGTCAGCCCGCAAGCGGTCAGGCAGGACCAGGTGATCACTGCAGGTCCCTTCCAGCTGAAGTTTCTATCCTATCTGGCACATCCCAACCCAGGGGACAGGAGCCGTGTCTCCTGGTAGCCTTGGCTATCCTTCCTGTGACACACCTGTTGCTATAAGCCATAGCACTCTGGCACTCCACCCAGGCTGTGTGTGCTGTGAGCGCTTGTGCATCGGCAGGCGGCTCCTTTTCTCTTCCCAGTGTCGGCACGTCTGCGTACACAAGTGAAAAGGCTCTGCAGCCTGCTGGGATTCATTTAACCCTAGTGCTGAAATGAAAGGAAACGTGCAGGAAGCCAGCAGTAGCCTTGGGAGATCCATCAGGTGTTCAGGCCATCCGCACGGGGAAGGTAGCAGTGATACAGAGCCACACGGCATCACTTGACCAGCCCTGCGCTTGCTCCAGGGGCTCGGTGTATCTGTCACCAGGCCCAATGCTGCACAGGGCAGTGGTGATGTTTTGGGTACTGGCAGCAGGCACACTGCGTTGTGGGGCTGTGCCTAGGTCAGTGTCTCTAGGACTCTGCTGATTAATCTGGTGACTGTAGAATGTTAATGGTGCTGGAGAGGGCTTGGTAGGTGTGGGATCTCCCCAGTGCTGTGGGCTGTGCTGGACAAGGTGTGGCTGCAGACACGGTGGTGTCATTGGGGCCAGCCAGCAAATTGGGGGGGTGCAGTTCCAGCCACTGTATGATCTACGCCTTACCCAACCCCTGCCAGTGAAGAGAGCATGGAAACCCTGTCTCTCTGAAGCCAAACTGTGGTCACCAAGTGTAGATCCGAGATCAGTGTGACTGCAATGAAGGAGCTACTGGCAACTTTTAGACCTGTGTCTGTGCTACCATCTGAGAGCTCACAGGTTACAAGTGGTGTCTTGTCCATTTCTGATCAACAGCTGCATTTTCAAGCTTAGGAGAAAAAAATACCTTCCCACCCACAGCAGTGAGCAGGGTGGACAAACTATGGGAACAATGGGGTTTGAGAGTCAGGACTTAAGCCAAGACAACCTCTCAATCCAACTGGTTTTGTTCTTCTGTTACCAACACAGCATGCTGCCCTGTATGTTCTTTTTCTTATTTGTATCTGGTTCTTCTGCCTCCCACTCACAAGCTGCATTTCTTAAAAATAGCAACAGGATTCACAGCCCAAGTTTAGTGACATTTTGGAGGGAATGAGTGGCAAGTTCATTGGGCCAACCAGTCCTTGCTGTGACTGTTTGCTACTATGGATTTAGGCAATGATTAACTCTTCCTCTTTTCATTCTGTTGTTTTAGTCACCAGAGGTGGCTTTATGGGGAATAGGAACTTCCGAGAAGACCTGAGGGAAGATGTAGCTGACTTTTTAGCTGGCTGTATTTGCTCACAATTCAATTCTGATGTTATTTTTAAGGACTGACAAGGAGAAAGTAAGAGAGCTGGCACAGTGAAGTCCTGCGTCCATAGATTCACTTCTGTTAAAAGCCAGGATGCTCAGAGGGTCTATGGCTACATAGCTATCTGAAGATTGGAGGCTGTGCTTCAGCCCCTGATCATTAAAACAGGAGTTCTGGGGCCTGCTGTTGCTCCTGTGCTGCTTCTAGCTGCTCAACACAGGCACTGTGTTGGACTCAGTCTGCATCCCAGGGAAAGGGGCTGGAGATCCTTCATCTGAGCTGTGCAGGGGAGCCAGGCTCAGACCAGACTCCTCGGAAGGCACAGTGTGAAGAAAGCCTCAAGCAGGTTCTGCCTCGTCCACCTCAGTTACGGTTTCTAAGCCCTTGGGTGGCTTTTGGTTGTGAGATTATTTTATGTCCTGAAGATCTGTCGAGTGGTGGGTACAACTGAAAGGCAGCTCTAGGTATGTAACCACTAAACATGAAGTAGCTATAGTTCACTTGTGAATGCTAAGTATTGTTATTATGGAAGCAGAAAAACAAGCTCTGACTAAAGAAAAGAGGCAACTGACGTTTTTTCAGCTAGCTAAAATATCACTGCCAATCTTGTTTTGTTTGCAGAACATATATATTTAATGGATAACTTTGCTTTGCTAGCCAGGATACTGGCAAAGCGTGATTGTATACTATTCCAAAAATAAATGCCTAAAATACTTCTGAGCTATCTTGACTGTCACTTCGTATTACTGAAAAGCTGATGGCTCTGTTCATATTTTGTGCCAATGACATCATCCTTATTTGCTCTTCCATGCAAACAGCTGCGCCGGGTTCTTTTATTTACAGCCTTGCTCCTCTCACAGATGAAAGAGCTCTTTGTAGTTTGGCTAGACTTCAGCCAGGTAGCTCTCAGGAACAGTCTCTTGTACTAAAAATAAATAACCATCCATTGGCCAGGGATTCAAATCTGTGAGCCAGGGGAGGCTCTTGCTTTCCACATGGTCAGGGTGGCCTCTGATTCTCTGCTGAAGGTGGCCACAGACCTGCTTATTCTATGGATTCAGCCTTTAAATTTAACCTGTTGGATGAGTAAACTGAGGCTCATTATTTCTGACATCTTGACAGTGTCATCCCAGCTTCCCTGGCAGTCATCCAGTTTCGCAGCATCATGGGACAGGGTTAGTGGTACTGGTACACAAACCCTTGAAGCTCCTCACCCATCAGTATCCCGGGGTTGTGACTGCACCTCTGGAAACCAATCCAGCTCATCCAAAGAGCTGTGGCTGGGGAAGAGGTGCAGGAGGAAGATGGCAGTTTTTCAAACCTGGGCAATAAAGACGTCCGAAACTTTTTTCTTCACAGACTCTTTGTCTCAGTTTTGCTGCTTGATTTGTTCACATTTGAAAAATTAGTGAAGGACAATGATCTGGAAGGGCTTGGCAAAGTGTGTCCGGGGGGGTTGTGCTGTAGGGCTGCTACGCACAACGTGCAGCCCAGGAGGACTCTCCCTCGCTCCCTGAAGAGCAGGTCAGGCATCAGTGGAGTGACTCCCTAACACCCAAACACCAGTAAACAAGGAAAATCCCTGGTCTGACTGCTTAAAGAAACTCGAATTGGGCCAGGATGAACATTTCTGAAATGTCTTTGGAAGTAACTGCAACACAGGAGTTTGGAGGAATAATTGTGGTTTGCAATCCACGAGCAAGACAGAATTTGTTCCCCCAGAACCCCTATGCAGAAACGATTCCTGTCACTTGGGAACTGGGCTGCCCTCACAATAGTATGTTTGTTCAGCTGGAAACAGATACTTCACACCCGTCTGACACAGTTGAAGCCTCGGGTATGGTATGTTTATATGTGTACATGTCTGTGATGGTGTATTTTTAGATGGTTTCTCTTAGCAGCCCTATGAACCTGCTATTCATATGTTTGGGGGTTTTGATCTGTTTCAGGCTCTGGCATTGCCTTTGTCCTGCTGCAGCCTGATTGTGTACATTAACTTTTTGGGGTTTTTTGATGAATACCAACTGATGTTTCTTAGCAATACTACAAATCAGATGTCTCTAGAGTTCACGTGTGTCCAAACACACACACAGGACGGCAGCAGTGACAGGTTGGTACTAGTCTTGGTTTGTTTTTTTAAAAGCTGCCTGCTCTAGACAACGTCCTGAGGGCAAAAATTTGTTACAGTAATGCATATCTGAATTAGACACTGCAAGACCATTGCTTTTTTCTTAATTTAAGAAAGATTTTACTAAAGCAGAATGAATAATTCCAAAGAGGAGATAGATCAAATTGATGTGGCTGTGTGTTGTATTCATCTATGAACAGCCTGCAGATTCAGTTGGATTTATTAATTATTTTAAACTGTTTTCAGAAGAAAGGCTTTAGGAAACTGGGGAAAAACACAGGCAGAGCTTGCCTGGTTACTTGAAAAGAGTAAATGAACCATTTTGTGTAGGTCACACGTCATTGCATCTGTTTTCTCCTCGGTTAGGTGCAATTCCTGATGCAGTTTCTGAAGGAGAGGTTGTGCATGAGTGGGCTCACAGGCATCCTTAGCAGTGCTTGTGAGCTCAAGGTAAAAGAAACTACGAAGGTTAAACTCTAAATAACTTCATACTAAGTGTTGGGTTTGCAGCATAATGAGCACTAGCAGTTTTGGTGTTTTGCAAGGACATCCTGGGAACAGAAACAAATCGGAAGAGGAGTTGAACATCATAAGTTTGTGGTAGCTGAAACCAGAACTGATAGAGGATTTCTAAGATTCCTAGTGAAACGTCTACAGTTTTATTATTCCCCTTGGGTTTTGCACTGCTGTTTGTTTAATTTGTTCTCATCTAATCTCATTAAGTACCAATAAGAGAGAAATGCCAATGAGACTGTATGTGCCTCTCATTAACTAGTAATTTTAGCACTCTTCCCGACTCTCTAAAGCAGAAGAGTGAAAGAAAGTGTAGTGGCTTGCAGGAGTTCCAATTATTTATTTCTTTGGTAGCTGTCACATTCATGCCCTAGTTACCAATTAAGTTATTAGAGTTGTAACAGGGAAGTGTTTTTAAATAAACTAAACAAATTACAAGTTAATTGTATTTATTGAGAGAATCAGAATGAGTTTTAATGAAGACAGGTGCCCCATTCATAACCCCAATGTTGAAGAAAAAGCTGAACTGCAGACAAGATGTGATCCCACATCCAGTCGCTCTCCGCAAGGCCACAGCTGAGCTCTCCATCTGGGCTGCACAGACCCGTTTGCCCTGGGTTCTCAGGCACTCTCAGGGTGCATAAAAGATTTCGAGACTCCTTAGGCAGACACTGGAAAGGAAGAAAAGTGAGCATAACAATATAACTGTGCTTAGGATATGGTCCCTTGCCTGCTTTGGAGCCTTTTTGTTTTGTTCCCGCGGGATAGCTGCTGGCTAACAGACACGGGCGACTGTGAGGTCTGTGTGTGCTCCCTTCACACGAGCAGTGCTCTGGGCAAGCTCCAGCCATGGCCACTCCTGCTGTCCCCTCTGGCCAGTCTCTGCTGCCTGCCTGGTCACGAAGCTCGGAGTGCAGAGAACGAGGGCAGCCCAGTGCAGCCCATGTCCTAGTGGCTGTGGGAATCTGGGAGGTGGCAGATGATGATGTGGATGCTTTAATCTTGCCAGTGTTTCCAAGTTTTCCATAGTTTAAATGTGCTCAAAATTCCACAGGATTGGTCCTGCAGGGGTTTAACGAAGCAGTCAAGCTTCTCTACCTTTTATTACTGTAACATCATCAAATCTTACTGTTGAGGAGTGTGAATCTATTGAATTCACTTGCTGATGAGCCAGAGCATGTGGAAGAAGTGGAACTGTTGTAGGGGCTTTGGCTGCTGGAGCAGGACGAGTTGTTAATCTAGAACGGACTAGTGACCTTACTCTTGCTAGTAGAAATTTTTTTCACTACTAAGTGACCCTTTACTTTCACCTGCAGGTGAGGCACCCATTGCTGCCTTACTGCTACGAGCGAGGTTACAGCAGAGAATCGTTGTGTCTTGAAAATGAGGTGTCAGCCTTTTGGGAGCTGACTGAGTCATAGCTGGCCCTTCTAGAGCTTTTGAAGAGATTTTTTTAAACATCATTCTGTAGTTTGATGCAGAAGTTTGGTCCACCGGGCTGAATATACCAGGGATCAATCTCTGAACAGATACAGAACAGCTGTATGGACTAGAATGCCTGTGGTGGACGTAGGGGTGTGGTGGAGCAATTCTGAGTGGTGGAAGCTACCCTGATCATCAGGATGCTCATTTGTGAACACAGTGACTGAGGAAATAATTGTCTAGCAAAACTGACATAACAAATACATCTTTAAAATGAGCCAGCTAACATGTAAGAACTGTTGAAAAGAAATGATAGCTTTTGAGCCATGATGATTTTTGCAGCCTGCAGGAATGGGGTTTTTTTGACCAAAAGAGTCAGAGCCAAGACAGAAGGAAGATTAAAGGCTAACCCAGAGCATAACAACAAACAGAACCTCTGGTAAGATGTAAAAAAACCCCGTTATAAACAGGAAGTTGTTTTAGTTGTGATATAAGTACAGAGAATCTACCTAAGGTATCAGAAGTAGGTCTACTTAGGTCATCATCAGAAATGGTGGGATGTGCATGGACTGTTCACTTCTTCTTCCTCTAATGCTACTTTGAAAAACATAATAATAAACCCAAAAAAGTATGGTTTTTAACATTGCAGAGAAATGCATGCAGACTTCTGGAGAGGAGACCAGGAGAGGCTTAGAGCAAGCGGGGTCTGGAGGTGGGAGAGATGCCGGGAAGGGGCTCCCCGGCCAGGTGGGGTGCGCGGCGTGGCAGGGACCGGTGCGAGTGCCGCGTTTGCTCTGCACGGTGGAGGAGTTGTACCTGCCAGCTCGGGTGTGGAAACGGCAGCAAGCCCCTCGGCCCCGGGCCTTGCACCGATCCGAGTAATCCTCGGTGCAAACTGGAGTGTGCTGCTTTACTTTTGCTGGATGCTTGCTGGTGCCTTTTTAATCCCAGAGTAAACCGTGATGCATTTATGCAAGTAGACTGTAATTGGGAAGAGACAGCTAATTAAATAGTTTGTTTACTACTCTGTCAACAGTTATTAATTACAATTAAGTCTTTATTATATCAGCAGTAGTGATGAACTTTATATCCTTAGGGCTTGCACACATCCGGACCCGTGGGAGCAGTTGTATTTGCAGTCCCAGGTTCCAGTAGGTCTGTCATTGGTGAGCCATCACTTGCTCTGATTTTATGTCATCTGCATCCCTGTTTTCGGAGTCTGGCAGCCCTCAGCATGTACTTACAAGTTTCTCTGGGTTTGACAATTAATTAGTTTTAAGCACCCTTGATTTAATTAAAGTTATTGCTGCCACTGGGATAGTTGCATTGTGAACGTTACCTCTCCCAGCAACCCACCAGAACATATTCCATACTAAAGAAACCCTCCAATTTCTTGTACATCCAGAAGGATCCAGGATATTTATTTTACGAATAAGTTCCGAAGCTTGTTTTGTCCTATCACCCCTTTCATGGTAATGTTGAAAATGAACCTTTTTCCCCTGTTGGTATTTTCATGTGTTAAAACAAGCCAGTGCATCTTTTCTTCCTAGAATGCAGTCAGCACGTGAGCTTCCCTTCCGTTCGGTGGCTGATCCTGGCGTTGGTTTGTTGGCAATCATAGGGCAGCACTGGCGAATGAGGGAGAAGTTATCTGGACAAAAGATTGATTTATTTATTCATTCCTTTCTGCTGCTGTCCACATACCATCACTGCATCCCTCCTGATGAATTGCACAGGCTCCCAAGTCATTAACTGATCTGAAGTTGTAGTTTTGGGTAGTTACTGCCTCAGAGTGTTCATCTTTCAGTTACTTCTTCCTGCTGTAAAATTATCACTCACCTAGATCCTAAGAGTTTGGAAATTAATTTCCAATTATAAAGTGCTTTGAAGATAAGCACTGGAGTGAATGGGATATCTGTTGGCAAATATCTGAGCAAAAACTTGTCCCAGACAATGTCCAGATCAAAGCAACCTTGATTTTGACCTGAAAAGAGTAGTGACTGATCAGTGTCTTACCCATGGGTTCTGCTGCTCAACTCATCTCTTCGTGAGAATGGAAAAAACCTCTACAGCCGATACCTGCGTGAGTGAGTCCCAGAGTGGTGAGGCTCCAGGAGACCAGCAGAGAAGCTGCCGTGACCTCCTTTGTAACTCTGTCAGAGCTCTTGCTCAGCTGGTGCTTTGGAAAGCCAGAGCTATCCCAAGGCACTTGGCCCCTCTGTCACTGTTTCTGAAGATCAGGTGTTGAAACGAAAGGGATGAGTTTTGGGTTCTGAGCTGTGGAGGGCATTCAGATAGCAAACAAAGCAAGCCTTTAGTTTGTAAACAGCAGGGAATGGCTGTGACAAGGAAGGGAAAGCCATGTGCTACGTGTGCTTCTCTTTGTCTCAAGGAGCTGCGGTGCTTTTGCTTGAAGTACCCATCCACCTTGCTGTCTGCATCCTGTTGCATAGCTTAGGCTCAGTGTTTTATATTCATGGAGTGTAGATGCTTGTTAAGTGTCATGAAAGCTAGTAGTAGCAACTCTAATCATAATTCAGTGCACAAATTCAGCCCTAAATATTGTTGTCGCGGAGCCGTCATTACACTTCTTGGCAACACATTTTTTTATATGCTCATGAGAAAACTATCTATAGCAGGCTGTAATTGACTTGGGCATTCTTAAATTGAGAAACCAAACTATGTGAAATCTCTCCAGTGGTTCTGCCTAGAAAAAGATGTCTCTAGCAACATAAATGTTTCATTTTCCTCCATGTCTCTTCTCTCAAGAACAGAAATGTGGAGAAGCCAGTCCAGAAAGGGAATGCAATCAGGTGTAGATGTAGTGCCACGTACTCAGTGCCACGGATTTAAAGGGTCGTACACCAGTGGTAACACTCCCTTGTATTTCACACTGGAATACTTCTGTAGCTCCAACCTTGCAGCCTGGCACTGGAGGGCACGAAGGTGCTGCCCGCAGTGTACAGGCTCACCTTGCCCATTAGGCTTCAAAGGTGCTTCACTGAAACCCTCCAAACACAAACCAACCCCACAAAAGAGTATTAATAAAACAGAACAACAAAAAACAAAACACCCAAAGGCAAAATGGAAAAACAACAACCCAGGAAATACTCCACCCAAGTTCAGATGGGAAGCACATTGGCTTCCTAATGTAATTCAGGGCTATAGATTTGTTTTCTCCATTACGATGATCTTTTGATCTCTTCAGCTGGACTCTTGCCTTGCGATCGAGACATATTAAATCATGACTTTAGTTAATAAAAAGACTTTGATCTTTCAGAGTCCCCAGGCATTTTCCCCTCTGTAGCCTAGGAGAGATGCTAAATTTCCAGAGGAACTTGAGTTTGACACGTCGCTCCTGTAAATTGCCGGAGCGGTGAATCAAGGAGAGTTATTTTGTGCACACGTAATGGAGATACAGTAAGCAACTTCTCTAGTTTAGGTGGCTTTATACAGCATAGACGTTTTCTCACTCTTATTTGTAGTGATGGAGTGGAATATGAGTGAAATACCGCTGGATAAATGACTCTGATGTTATCTGACTAGTCCTACCATTATGTCTGCTGGAGCTGTCAGCAGTGTTCCGTTCGGCAAGACAGAGAGTGCTCTGGTCACTGCCTAGAAGACGGGAATAGAAGGATTGCACAGGACACCACTATTTCAAGACACTTAGTTTAAAGCATGTTATTCCTAGCAATTGTTATTTTTGTAGTGAAATGTAACACTGTTCAAAACATCAATTTTAAAGCACCATGATAAGAACATTGAGGTTTTAAACTGTAGATAACAGTTTCAAAAGTTAATCTGAATTTAAAATAAGTCTCC
The DNA here is from genome assembly GCA_013399075.1 of Chloroceryle aenea. Classification (NCBI taxonomy): domain Eukaryota; kingdom Metazoa; phylum Chordata; class Aves; order Coraciiformes; family Cerylidae; genus Chloroceryle; species Chloroceryle aenea. The sequence continues at coordinate 148,006 of VWZY01004375.1, forward strand.
GACGTACGGCTTGCAACCAGCACAGCCTTTAGGTGGAAGGGCCCTTGGTTAGCTTTGGCTCTAGCATTGTGCCCCAGGGAGCTTAAGTTTGCAGTTCCAGGAAGGCTGTCCTTTGTTCACAGGCGCTCTTTCTCCGTGGCTGTGTTCGAGTCAGCTGGTGAGGTTGCCAGGGGATTATTCTAGCCAAGCCACCCGACTCCAAGGCCCCGTGCCCAGCTCAGTTCCGTGGTAGCCATTAGTGGGATGCTGTTAGTTCAGGATGTTAGTGATGAAAATGTCTATGTGGTACATGATGGGCTGAAGTGAGCACCAAGTTGCCTTCTGATTCGAGTGCTTGTATTTACATCACAGCTGCCCGGGAAATTACAACAATACTTTTAACAACATCTCTGTACATTCCTGGCTGATTCAAAACTGTTGGTGTCTTGAAGGTGATTTATGAGACCAGATATTGCTCGTGTAAGTATTTTGCTTATGTGAGATTTTTATTTATGCAAATTAAGGTAAACCAGGCATTTGTGTACCCCCCATGCTTACCTTAGAACACACGCTTACACAGAGGTCCCACTGCCCTCGCTCTACGCTCGCCTCAGGTGGCTCAAGGAGTTGCAGTGTCGAGCTGATTGCCCTGAAGGCAGAATTTGGGGTGCTGGAGCACCAGCCCTACCCTCCTCCGTCGCAGTATCAGGGCTGTACAGTGTCGCTGTTACCAATGAACACGACTCGGGCGCTCAGAGGTGTTTAGGGAAACCACTCTGGGCAGCATTTGGGTCCACGGAGATAAATCACTTGGAGATGGGATGAACAAGGGTCCCTGCAGAGACACCCCCCCAGCCACCTTGTCAGTGAACACGATGCTGCCTCACTGCACTATCTCCATCTGTAATGAGGAGAAATCAGTTATGGAGGTACAGGACCTTAGTGACACTGATAGTGATTTTTCAGCCTGTCTGTTTTTTCTCCCTGACAGCTGACAGTGCAGAATTGCTGCCTGTGCACTGCTGAACTGCAGCAACCCTCCTGCTCCACAGCAGATCGAAGCAATGATTGGGATACCACTGATAACCTTTCTGATGTCAATGGTGGGCCTCAGTAGTTCTTCTTCAGCAGTCTCTGACTTAATTCAGAGTGTAGATGAGGGAAGCTGTGCACGCTGGAGGAATCAGTCTGGTGAAAACTGTATATAGTGAGGTGGTTGGACAGCTTCACAACATCCTGTTTTGCTCAGGCGCTTTGGTACCACAAACCTTCATGCTTTAACTCAAGTGACCTGACACAGGCATTGGAACTCGTTGTGAATACAGCCATTGGTGGCCCAGTCCATCCTTCTGCTCGTCTGCAGTTAATCAGCTGCCTTGATCTTTTTTGGTGGAATGTTTGATGTTATTTGGACTTTGTTCATCAAATTAAGCAGGGTTTTTATCACTCGTGCTGTCCAAGAAAAACAGTTGCAGTGTGTAAATTGTATGCAGTAGTGGTAGTGATTTTATCAGCAGCAGATAACAGCCTTCCACCTGCAGCCTGATGGTTTAGAAAGCATGAAATCATTAGCTTGGCGATTTCAGGGTTGTCTTTCATTGTCGTTGTGATTTCTGCAGCGTTCCACTTACTTGCAGTTCCATGGAATGCTAGTAATTGCCCAACTACTCATAAATCACAAATAATGGCCCTACAGAAGGGGAGACTGGAAGTTGTCTCTTTCATATGTGAGCCAAGAGATTTATAGCTGGCCTCTGTCCAGCCAGGGAATAGAACACACCAGCCAGGCAGAAACGATTGCAGGCTTTTAAGACCATCGGCACGTTCAACTTATGCATCATTAGAGAGGAATTCCTTCACCAGTGGTTTAAGAGTGATTATTATGGCTTGTTTTTATTTGAGTACCTGGCTGGAGACAGGCAGTATAAGTTAGTTATTATCTGAATAAATAACCGCTGAACAGCACGGGGTTTGCTGCTCTTTGCTGGTCACGTTTGTGAATGCAATGTAAATGGCTTTTCCTTCAGTGCATAATTAATAAATAATTCATGGTACTGAAAACATTTTAAATGGATGAGAGAGAAAGGAAGGGAAACCTGTGGTGGAAAACGTATGGCCTGGCCTGTTCTGGAGACCCGGGGTTTAGAACATAAGCAAACAGGAGTCAGAGACGCGTGCCCCAGGCCTCACACGAAGGAGGAATGCCCCGCAGTGAACCCGTCTGCGACTCGCTTTGGACTAGAGCTTGCTTGCTTCTCAGAGTTACATTTAGAGCCAGGGCAATCGACATATCCGAGAAGAATGAGAATGAAGCTGTAGGAGGCTGAGACCAAGGAAATATTCCCGTTTCCCGGGGTAGCGCACAGGAGCAAGATACTCTTAAAGCTCGCGTTTCAGGAAGGTGGTGAACAAAAGCAATGCTCAGTGCTGTGACCACCGTGGCAGCAGAGCCCTGGATCATGGAAATCTCTGGAGCTCAGGAAGTCAGCCAGTCCAGTCCCACGTCCTGACTCCAGCTGTGTCTGGGTTTTATCACAAATGCCCATTTAATGCGTTCTTAAAGATGCCGCGTGATGCAGACTCCGCAGCCTCCCAGGACATCGTACTCCAGAGCTTTCCCTGCCAGGGGTAATGCTGCAAGTTAAACTTGGTGTTTCTCTTCACAACAGAGAGCATCCAGTGCAGGAGACAATGTATTTATTTTCTTGTCTGGAGCACCTCATTACGTACTGAAAGTTGCTAGCACATCTTCCCTCGGTCTTCTGGACAATGAAATGAACTTAAAACCGTAACCTTCCCTTCACAGTCCTGCAGTGAGCAGGGGCTGTGATCAAGGTGAATGACTCTAGTGAGTGACTGGTCCTCAGACAGATACAAAGCTTTGGACAAAGCTGGGGCTGCTGCTGGCCCCTCACAGTGGCAGGAAAATGAGAAAGCCTGGAGACAGAACAGTTTAAAAGGCAAGGAAATGGAGTCAGGTGTGGATGAGTGCTGGTTTACCCCTTCCCTCTGGCTTGTGGTGCCAACAGCTTCAGCCTCCTTAACCAGCGTTCGCTGTCAGGCCTGCGTTTTCTCAGACTTTCTGTGGTGTGTTTTGTGCCTGAAGAAACCACCCCAGCCTCCCTGGAGCATTAAACTCAGTAGCAAGAGAAATGAAATACATGGGCAAATGAACAGCAGAGTAATCCATCCGAAGCTGTAACTCCAGGAAGCCGGGAGAGTAATTCCAGAGCGTATCGCATCGGGCTTATCCTCTTCCAGTGCTCGTTGTCCCTTGTCCCTTAGCTGCTGGCCCCTGTTAGGGACAGGGCCGTGGTCCGTGTGGACCTCTGGGGGACTGTTCATACCAAGGTAGCTATGCACACTTAATTGCCCCTTTGCTAGTCAGAGCCTGGGGGCCCCAGTCATGACTCCGGCTTGTCCGGGGTGCACGCTGCTTTGCGCTCAGCCGAGGCTGGGGGTGTTCTCCGTGGAGCTGAGCGCCAGGTTCTGGTTCCGGCCCAGCGTCGAGGGCTTTCCCCTGGCCGAACGAACCGCTCGCCCACGGTGTAGCAGACTTAGGCTTAATTCACTTTGGTCTTTGGCCTATTTCTCGGAAGGTACTTTTCCATATATTCCTTATTTCCCCTTTGGTTACTTTTGGGTCTAGATATTTCTTCCTAAGAGATGAAGATAGCCCAATGCATAGGCTCAGCACTTGCTTCTACTGCCTGTTTTTAAGATTGATTCATCAGTAGCTTATAATAAAGTTACTTGGCATAAGTGATCCATCAATCTGCCCGTAACAGAATTAACTCTGCGAGTCTAACAGTACAACTCTGAAAGACTGGCTGGTGTGATTTGGCTGGGGAGTTAATATGGATGCTTTCTCTCACTCGGTATGCAAGAGGGATTTCTGCTGCCTGGTTCTTTGCCGTCAGCTCTCAGGTTCCACTCACCGATGGAGCCACAGATTCACTGTCTGCGGGAGGTGAGGGATAGTGCTGCCTCCTCCTCCTGCTCCAAAGGCAGTCTAAGGGATGGAGAACTGCAGTTGTACATTGTGCAGCTTTCTAAGCATTTTAATGACTTTTCTTTGAATCTTTGAGGTTCCAGTGCAAAGACATTTGCTCCAGGGCTCACTTGAAATCAGTTCTTGGTCCGCATGAAAAATTGTCAAGCTTCAGTTGAGCAATGCACCTCGACTGAGGTTCAGAGACCCACCAGATGTGTAAGATGGAGTCATTTCAGCAATCTTCAGGCTTGTAATGAGTGTGGAGATGTCAGGAGTTTAGTGAGTGCTGTAACAGATATTAAAATAAAATTAAGTCCTTTACTGAAGCTCTGCTTTGCTTTCATCTCAAGAGGATATCCAATGAACTGAAAAGTTTATACTCTCTTTATCTTTTTTCTTTTTGTTTGTGTCCTTTTAATTCCTTTTTAATAGAAATCTGCTTAGTTGCAAGCATGCTTTCTTGCATTTCAGGGAGTAAAAGTCCATACTTAGGTGCCAGAAGACTTAAGAAAGAAATCTTTCTTCTCTAATCCATGTCTAACAGCATCAAAAGGACAGAGCAACTTGCATCTCTGACACTCCAACTCTACACTCTACTTAACATGTATGAGGCAGACTCAGGCTCGCCAAGAATCACAGAGGGTTTTATAGCCTTTGCGACCAGCATCAATGAATTAAATTAGCTAGAACAAATAAGGTGACAAAGGGTAACGACGAGTGGCAGAAGAAATGAAAATCCTACAATTTAAGGACTGACAAAGTCCTCGGTGACAATCAGTTACAGCAAGCGTGTTTTCAAGGAGCTGTTTTATACTTGGAAGGGTTTTAACAGTGGGCTGACCTGTTGGATGCCTAACTGGGCGCGATGACCTTTTGGTTTGTACTGCACTGCCACGACCAATCAAGATCTGGGGGAGTGCTGGAACCTGACTCTCACGACCATGCTTCTGCCACCCAGACCCCTGCTGCAGGGCTGTGTCCCTCTGCTGACACAGCAAAATGCACCTGTACAGGAACCTGCACAATGTTCTCACTTGGGTTTGCCATTCAGATTTGGCTTCTGAGGGGTGGGGAGAAAGTCCAGTGTGTCATTTAACTGCGTTGTTCGGATGGTGCACTCCTGGCTGCTGTTCAGAATCCGTGCTAACAGCTGGAGGGTTTTTCTGGCTCGGGACAGGATCCGCAGTTGCTTGTGCAGAACAAAACTCCGTGTGGACACTGGGAGTTAGTGTCCCATTTTCCTCTCTAGAACAGCTGAGTCAAATGCACGTGTAACCTGCTCTGGGTGACCCTGCTTTAGCCGTGGGCTTGGACTAGGTGGTCTGCAGAAGTTCCCTCCAGTCCTGCTCGTTTGTGATTTTGTGTTTTGCTGCAGGTTACAGAGTCTGAGGAAGGGAGCAGGAGCACAGAAAGCGTAGGTGCTGTGTGCAAGTGATGCACTGTGCACAGTGGATTAGCATTTGCCCAGTTCTCAGGAACCCAGTGCATATCTGAAGTCATTAGTTGAGTAGGAAAGACTGGAGATGGTGCTGCTTCTTCACCCTGCAGTTTACCCCTGTGTTTCTCATCACTAAGGGTTGTTTACCCTCTCGCTTCTCCCTGCCTAACTCCTGTTCCTCGGGAGCATTAGAGGATGGACAATCCCCTGCACCCCTGAGGGAGCTTGGGAGATGTCCACCTTAAGGACTGCTCGACGTAAAGCTGGAGACAGACCACTTGGGCTGGGAGAGGGATGAGCCTTCCTTGTAAAGCAAAGCTGGTCTGTAAAATGATAGGAATTTTTTGTCCCATTTTGGATGCATTGGCTTCAATATAATAAAGCTCAGTTATAGCAACTCCTCATTTATAGTAACGCCAGCAGGAAAAAATCCTTTGGTTCAGCAGTAATTGGCTCTGTGGGAATTAACACACCGCACAAGACTGATCCTGAAGACAGTAATCCTGTTTGTCTTGCCTTTCCCACTGCTATATATAATATCCAAGTGCACATTTCTTCTTCATGTTCTTAGTGTTTCAACATTCAAATGGAGATCTCAGTATGAAATTTTCTCCCTAAAAGTATTGCAAAAGTGAATTAAAGTGGAGCTTGACCTGTCTTTATAATGCTGATTTGGCAAATGTCAAGCCCATTTCTGGGAGCATCTTTCCAAAATAAAGTGTTCCTTCAGGACTCTCAGGAGTTTGCTGTATTGAGGCTCTCTGGGTTTTAGTTTCTTTTCAGGCCTGGCAACTTTCTGTGTGGTGACTCATCTGATTTTTAATAGATGTTGCATAACAGTGCTTTTCATTGTGCTTGTGCTGTTCTCCACCATATGGAGTGTCTCAGCAGAATACACTTTAGAAGAAGGAGCTGATGCAAAGCTCTGTTCCTCTCCAATTCTCTGGTTTTGGAAAGCTAGACAAAGAGAGGTGGTTGTTCCTGTGCAGAATGACTAGCAGGCTAAGGGCCATGGAAATGTCAGTCTCTGATTTTATGTGCGTTTCCATGGGAGAGTTTTGCACACGTGAGTGTTTCAAAATGCAGTAAATCCAGGTAATGCCAGCTATCGTTAGGCTAAAAATAAAGTGAAAGATGTAAACAAAACAAAGTTCTCTCTTGCATCACCTGCTTAAGGAAGCAGACCTTCTGAGTATTCAGCACTCTTGAAAGTGGAGAAGCTGGTTTCAGGCTGGAAGAACGGAGGACTACACTTTAGCTACAGACTGAATGACTCCAATGGCCTCATGTGTGTGCCTGTGTGTTTAACACCAAACCAAAGGTCTGCTGGAGATGGAGGGGACGTGCGGAGAAGGAAGCACGTGTGCCAGGTGACTCTGGCATTGAGGCATGCTGGGTTCTTAAGGCAGGTCCATGCCACAGATGCACCACAGCTTCATTGTCCCCTGCTGTGATGAAGCTCCCCTGCTCCTTAGCTCCAGAGTCCCCTGATTCCAGCATCCAGTGCACTGACCTAACAAAGGAGGAATGTGTGACCAGTGTCGGTGGGTTCTGCCAGGCTGAGTGAGGTTGCTTTCTCTGACTGCTGCCTTGGCAGAGCTCAGCGTGAGCTTGTCCCCATCCTCTTCTGATCTAGTCCTTCCTTAATACCACAGTGTGTTTTTGCTCCAACCTTCCTCATTTTCCTCTTTTATTTAGTCCATGGATCATCGCACTTGAAACCTTATGTTTTATCTTGAGCAGAGTGGCAGTTGATCTTTTGAAGGTCATCTGTTAGTTACTTTGAAAATAAGGATGAGTTACTGTATGAGTTGGAGAGAAGTTGCTTGCTGTGGTCTGGTGGCACTCTCCAGCTGAACTGGTGAACTGATAACAGCACTCTAGTTTCAAATACCTTTCCTTATCTCTTTCTCTAACTTAAGCACTCCCTGAAATCTCTGGATTCCTCTGTCTGCTTAAAAACCGTAGATTTACAACTCATGGAAATGATGTTTTGTTCTTCTCAAAAAACTTGGATTTGTTTCAGAATTTGCTTTAGGAGTCAAAATATTTTTTAAAAGGTTGTTTCATTTTTGATTTAGAGAAATCTTTTGCAGAAATTCAACTATGAGCCCGTGATTTGTTAAGAGGCAAGAAATGCAATTATAGTTATGGCGTAATTCATTAGGTGACTCAGCTGCTTGAGCTCTGACAGTACAGGACAGTGAACTGAAGCTGTGAAAGCAAAACTAAACAATCTGTCATTTAAAAAGAAAGGATTTGGCTTTAGCTCAACTGAAGCATCCTCGAAAGTTCTAGTTGTGCTCTAAGAACATGGTACGGAGCGGGTACAGCGTACCCACCGGCTTTATGAGCGTGCGCCGCTGCGAGCCTCTCGGCAAGTGCCACGAGTAATTGATCCTTATGCTTTGGCATTCATAGCCCTTTATTCTCCTCGCTCTCATCTGAGCGGAGCCTCCACTGCCCGTGAGGAAAGGCCAGGGAGTTGTGGCTGGCCCTAGTTTCAGCAGACACCCTTAAAATACAAAACTGTTGCTTGCTTTATTATGAATGTTCTCGTTTTCCCCTGTGCTAAATGTGATAAACCCGAAACCAGGTGGGTTGGCTCCGCTGGCGTATTTCTTCCTTGCCCTCAGACTCCTCTTAGCGAAGATGCGTGCCAGCACGCCAGCTCCTTTCCAGCAGTGTGCTCTGAGCTTTCTAACATCCCAATAAAATTGCCAGCAGGTAGACTTCTAGCTCTTCAGAGTGAGCAGCGTTTAACTTTTCCCGGCGAAGGCGATTTCCTAGCTGTGCCCGAGAGGGAGCCTAATGTGCAGGATGCAGTATGGAGCTGGCATCAGGCCACCAGAGCCTCTGCACGTATTCTCCAGTGCTGTGAGCATCTTGGCCTCCACTAACATGGACAGCAAAGCAGCTGGTGGGTTACAGCTGCGACTGCAGCCAGCAGTCTTTCCCATTTTGAGCTGAAGCAGCGTGCAGGTCCAGCAGCCCTGGGATCCAGCTCCCGTACCACCGGCAGCTCGGAACATCAAGAACGACGCTTGAGGACTCGCAGGATCTCTGCTAGTTCAGGCCAATACTTAGCTTCTAGTGGTAAAGCCTTAGCAGGCCGCAGGCCACGTGAAGAGAGGGTTTATTTCCACTGAAATATTTAAATTCAAACTTTTCTTCTTACAGTAAGTGTCCCGTTTGCTGGTAATGAAGCCATGTGAATATTGAGACACGGTCTATAAACAGTATCCTACAGGGGTTATGTCATTGCAGTGATGGAATATCACTGGAACATCACTCGGCCTGATTAGACAGCTGATATTTATATTTAAATTCATGTAAAATAACAAAAATATGCAGTGCAACAGTAAAACAAAATAGTAGTAACACTACAAGGAAATTCTGAGGCTCTACTGTCTTTCATTTCAATGAGGAGAAAAGTCACCTCTTTGGATAGACAAAGGGTGACTGTTCTATGGGGTTGTGGTCCTTCTCTGGTAGAGCAGTGGTCCCAAGAATTAGTCAGTCTGCTAGGTACAGAGCATGTTCTGCCAAGGAAAAGTGGTGTTCTGGAAGATGAATAACTTTGGAGAGATGCAGGGACAAGTTGATTGCATGGAATGGACTATTTTAACTCTGTAGTAGATGCTCAGCTGCTTCTGGAGTACTGGCTGCTTATAGCTCCTGTACTTCTCTCAGGAGTTGGATAGGCTTGGGAAGAGTACCTCAGGAATGAGCTGATGTCCAGATAAGACACGGTGTCTCGAAAGGCTACAGAAATGCAGACTGATTAGTTTACTGAAGAGCAGGTTGGAGGCTTACACACACGATCAGTCTTGGAGCATTGACCCTGGAGAAGAAATTGATCATAACAGACATTTATTTCAATAAATAAATCCACCAAGTGCTGGAGAAATCTTCAGACTAGAGATACGAACAGCTCTTGGTAGAGATGGTGATGGTAAGGAACACTGGACAGCAGGGTTTAAAGGCAGTTAAAGTTGCTGATGTGGTTCCCATTAAGATTTAACTGGAGAACTATCAACAGGCTTTCTCTGCGCCGTGTGCGTGCTAGCACCTGGAAACTCCTCATGTTGCCTTTTGACTTCAAAACCTATGTGTCTGTGGATGACAGACAGCAGCGTGCCCCTGCCCCCACGAAGGGTGTGCAGAGCAGCAGTTACCTTAGCAAAATCTGGGTTCTAGTAGGAATTTATGAAAACTTAGGATTTTTGCCCTTAAAGCAAAGAGAAAACATCCGGGTGCATTTCCGCATTGCGTGAGCAGGTTACGTAAGGGCCACAACAAACCCAAGACAAACCCCAAGCCTGAGCTGCTGTGAAACTGTGACGACTGGGAGATTGCTTAAATTTAACTAAATGGATTGATTTGGTAGGAAGTGAATCACACACCCTTGGACGCCCCTCTGCTCCCCTTCAGTGCCGTTTGATGATTTTGCTAATTCCGGAACGCCGCGTTCCCTCTCGGCGGCCGGCTATTGGCTATCGATACGGATTTGTGTTCCTGCCTGCTGGGCATTTGTTTTCCCAGCCTTCTCTTTTTTTCAGAACTGCTAAACAGCTTTTACTCCTCATCTGTTTCCAGCTGCTGGTGCCAGAGGTGCCATGAATGAGAGTTTTCCAGCGGTGCCAGTTGCAGAGGGTTACCTCTAAGGGGATGATCGTCTGTATCCGCTCGGCACCGCCCCGGCTACAGCCGCAGTGAGCACCCGGCCGCTGCCAGGAAGGGTGAGCTCTGCCCGGCGTGCTGAGGGTGGCCGAGGGGTCTGCGCCTTGCTCCAGGTGCATGCTCAGGACCGTTCTCCCCGCTGTTGTCAGGGGCCTCTCATGAAGGGGGCCTGTGGCCTCCCCCCGGCTGGAGATGAGCCCCCTCAGCTCCAGGGTCCCCCTCGTAGGTGTATGGAACAAGATGTCCTCGCTGCAGTCCCCTGGCTTGGTTTGGCCTTTACCAGAACAGATTCTGCCAGGCCCCTGCCCTACGGCCCTATCAGGTGACTGAAAGAGCTGTTAGCCATGGAGAAACCCCCTTCTCTTCCCCTAATTCTTCTTTTCCTTTCCATCTCCCTTTGTCTTTGCTCTTGCACTTCCCTCTCACTCTGAAGAGTCATGGGGTGAAACAATAACAAATGTAGAAAGCTCCAAGATTTTGAAGCAGAAGGCTTATTTCCTTGTTAGCCATATCATATGTGGCTTTTGGTCAGGGCTTTCAAAGTCCCTTTGACTTCAGATCAGGCAAAGTTGAGCACTTCTCATCTCACATCTTTCATTTCTGTCTTTCCTCCTCCCCAGCTGTGCTGGTCCGGGGAGGGGATCTTTGTGCCGAGATGATGTCTGCATAAGCCCAGAAGGGACATTTTGTGTCAGGCACGTTAGACCGTGCATCTTCCACCTCGGTCACTCCCTTTAGGAGGAAAAGACTGCACACTGGTCCTTCAACCTGGTAGAGGTAAAACTGATGTGCAGGTGTTAACACCAGCACATTGTGAGATGCTTTGGGTGGTTAATAGATAATGTTGTGCTACTGCTGCAATTTCCATCTCCCCCAAAGAGAGTGAAAGGTGGCTTTAATACCCCCAGTCTATCAAAGCTGTATCAGTATTCCACCCTCCTCATTTGGCTGCGTACTGGGTGCCGTGGAGTCCCCAGTGGAACGGTTAAGTTACTTGACTTAGCAAAGGTACGGCTCGCCAAAATTCAGATGCTGAAGAGGAGACTCAGACGGGGGCCACTGACTGCAATCAGTCTCAGTCAGAAATACACTTTCCTCCCGTTCCAGCCTGCAGTTCACATGACAGGGTCCCGGATTTTATGCTTCGTGAAAAATTGTGCTACCTGTGGAAGCTGTGCAGGCTGAGCGTCTGCACACCTCTGCGAGATGGGAAATTTCTGCTCTCCAAAGGTTTTGTGCCAGAGCAAGCTGAACAAGTCATCACCCTCATAGCAGGAGAAAGCTGCTTGCTGAAATCCATCGCAGACTCAACTCGAGTCGACCCGGCTGCGACGAGCTCTCACCCAGGGGCAATGCAAAACAGATCTGCGTCTTGAAAGCAAAATCTATCCTGGTACTAACATTTATGTTTTAATATAAAACTGTGACATTACATAGGTTTTATACTCCCTTGATTTGTGTTTATAGCACAGCAGGGGATTGTTTTCCCGTGACGGATTATGCCCTTTGGTATTCTCAGGTACACCAGCCCAGCCTGGTTTACGACAGCGCAAGGAGCTCTTTGGGTGGTTTCATGTAAATGCTGTGCATTCTATTGGCATGAATGATTTCTGATCTTTCTCAATATCTACAGATTATGGTCGGGGTTAGGATCCCATCACAGATAGGATCCTATTTCTCAGTTAGAGGAATTGTGTGGTCATGTAGATTAAAGAGAAAAAATAGCACATAAATGTGGCCGTACCCTCAGGGCTGATCCTGCAAAGGTGTGAATAAATGGGGTTCTTTGCATAGTCTTTTTTTTTTTAAATAATAGCCTTCCCTCCCCTCTCTTTTCCTACATCCTGTTTTGTGTGGGGGAAAAATAGGAGAAGGGAGAGTTTAAAACCATAAGAGAAAAAACACAGTGCAGAATAGTGTTTGTGGTTCCTCCAAACTCTGCTTTTCTGCGGGCTGCATCGGGCACTGCTGGGATGTTGTTCTCTCGTTCAGTCATTCTGCACTACTGCACCCTCTGATAAGTTTATCTGAAGTTTACTGACTTTACTACATGTCCTAATAGGGTACTGGGATCTGCTGAGGTCTCGCTGAAAGCCGTTTTGGAAAGAGGAGAGAATCAGCCCCAACCTTCTCCAACCTTTCGGCATTATTGAGGCACAGCCAGGCTAGTGGTGATGGCGTTCTGAAACTCAACTGCAAGCTTCCTGCAGCTCTTGTGACTAAACTAGATCCAAGACTTGGCAAAGGAACTGTATACTTGCTGGAAAAGGGAATCCCCACATCTCGGGCTTCAACTGTATTGTCAAGTTACTTCTGTTTCTGCCTTGATCTGGGGTCCTGCTTCGCTCACGGTGTTGCTCGCAGGCTCCAGTGCGGCGTGACCCAGCTAGTGCCCTTAGTGGGGAGGTCTGGGAAGGGACCAGAGGGGTTCCATGCCACCACTGACACAGGAGCAAAGTGACTCCATAGAGGAAGCAGCAGTGATACCCCCAACTGCTGTTAAATTCGTAATGTGAACAAATGAGAAACAAATTTTTCCTCTTTGCTTCAATTTCAGCTTTTTCTTGCAGCATTCTCAGTGGTACCGAGATAAAAATGTCTTCGCTGTAGCAACTTTTAAACATAATTGTAGATTTTCTTCCTTTAGTCTTTTCTGCTTCACCCTGAAAGTCCCCTCAAAGTCTTCCTCATAAATGTTTCTTTTAATAGCAATAGCTAACAAGTTTTCAGACAGAATTAAGAATCTTCTTTTAAACTCCATGGGACCTCTTTCATTGCAAACATTCAAACTAGGAGGAAATTATAATAACATAAAGAATGGTTACATAAATTCTGCTCTGTGGAAGAAATACAGAGGGAATAAACAATAAATGATGAAGTGTCTGTTAAGAAATCACAGGAAGCCTGCTGAGCTGCTGCCTTTTTTCCTTCTTCCAGAAAAAAATGTAAAAAGACTGCCAGTTTTAGAATACAGACCACATTCCTGGCTAGGCTTTTTTTTTCCTCCAGTAAAGTCGTATTATTTGTATCTTCATGTATTTATTGTTTACTTGATTCTGCCTGTGCCTGATTCACAAACAGATGGACACAGTGAATTCCTGGAGAAGTCCTGCAGTTTGATTGGATTGTTTATTTGCAGATTTTGGCTAAGCCTGGGGAAATATAACAAGGAGAAAAGTCTAAGGTCAAAATTTAGATGCAGGTGTTTTCATAAGCTGTCAGCTCCAGCGATGACTTTCCATATGGGTATGCATTTGTTCCCATGTTTGCTCACATGGCCCCAGTAATTTTATTTTTATTAGCAATAACCTTTCTTTCAACAGCTACATTACACATGCTTTGTTTGTTTTTCATCTGAGAAAGAATGGCCAACTTTTTTATGAAGGCTCTGACTCTCCGCAGTCAGGTAGGATTATTCTAGACGTGATCTCCGCCGCCCCATGCCATCAAGGTCTGTACGATCAGAACTTGAAGCTTCTGCTTGGGCAGATCACCCCAGGTCTGGGCCGTGGCGTGGCCCAAACCCAGTGGGACGCAGGGCAGCGTACAGCCGCCCCCTCCTCTGCCTCGCCACAGCCTCTCCCGCTGGGCAGTTCCTTCCAGGCAGCCTTTCCTGCCGGCGCTGCCGGGAGATGGAGCGGAGCTGCACGGGTGAGGTTGTGCAGCTGCCCTGGGCTGGCTGGCTGGCTCCTCTCCGCTCTGCAAACGCCGCGTGCCTGGGGACTGCCGCTGTCCCTCACACCACGCAGCGAGCGGGTGAGGGTGGGGGTTCGGTTTCTCCCCTCCACCCCCTGAGTGTTCTGGCGCGTGGTGCCCTGCTGTGTGTGAGCCCACTTGCTCAATCTGTTTCAGCCCAAACAAATCTTATTCCCGTGGAACTGTGCATGCAGCTGCTGGCTGAATTATAGTGAGGAGTCGGGTGGTTCTGCGCTGATTTTCCAGCTACTGGCCCCCCTAAATAGAGGAGACATTGCATTCCACTGCATCACGTGATAGTGAAAGGCA
>VWZY01004375.1:162133-208838 GCA_013399075.1 Chloroceryle aenea
AGCCCAAACAAATCTTATTCCCGTGGAACTCTGCATGCAGCTGCTGACTGAATTATAGTGAGGAGTCGGGTGGTTCTGCGCTGATTTTCCAGCTACTGGCCCCCCTACATAGAGGAGACATTGGATTCCACTGCATCACGTGATAGTGAAAGGCAGGGGCTTGCATCTTCACGTTCTCTTGGGAGCAGAAGGGAAGGTATGAGTTCTTGGTAAAAGACATGTCATAATTTATCATGGCAATTTCCATATCATATCTTTATCCTCTAGAATTTTCAACAGCCAGTAAATAATACACTCAGTTGCACTGAAATAATCAGGATAATAGCCTCCGTATATGAAAACTGCCTGCTGAGGAGTATAATTTTGTCATGCATATCCTTCTAACGTTGAGTTTCTAAGTGAAAAATTACCTAATCTTGGATGCTGGATGTGCAGTCTGTTGCTGCGGTGCGGGAGCAGCGCGATGGGCTGACAGTGGCTGTAAGGGCTGCCAGATGGATGCTCCTTTTCCACTGCCTAGATGAAGACCAGGGTGTGAATTGTTTGCCAAAGTCAGATCAGTCATATAAAACTTAAAAGTCAATGTCATATTTGATCATAAAGAACTATTTTCCCGTTAATATCTGTTACTTGCACTGTGATTGGGCCTTGAGCTACAAGTCCCCTGCATGCGAGCATCAAAAGACAATTCCCATTCCCATTCCAGCTACGTGGGGTGAAGGCTTGGAGGCAGTGTGTGAAGGAAGCTCGGGCGCTGCTCTCTGGATGCGATTGATGAGCTTCTCAGGAAGATAAAAACACCAGGACAAATGGACGTTCTAGCTGCTGTGGTTGTCACTTGTACAGCACGGGTCACTTGCCTGGGGATGTGGGAAGAGTTCCAGGTGCCAGTCCCTCAGGTCGGAGTCTGAAGAGGAATTACGATTCCACCGTAATCTGCGGCTGCTGGGAACGCTTTGGTGGATGAGCCGATCAAACCCTGACCCTGTGGGAGCAGATGGGCTAGCCAGGTGCACCATGGTTGTGTTCCAGAGATTAATGTCTCCAGAAGAGTCACAGAGTAGGTGGGGACATCCAGCTGAGCTGAGAGGTTGGAATTCAGGTTGATCTAACGCAAGGCAAGGGATCTGCTTGTCTGGATTTCTGGCAGTCAGGTTAATGCCGGTGAAGCTCCTGGTCAGAAATGTTTCACTGAAGGATGGTATTAGATGGTGTGTAACATGGGTGTGTTACCAAGGGAAATTAATGTGGGTGAAGTTTGTAAGGGTGGTATTCTCCAAGCTGAGGACAGGGAAGGTGAGAGGAGGATTTTAGGCAGCAGGAAAGAAACAAGTATTTGTCTCGGCCAGTGGCCAAGTGCTCTGTAGAACCCAGTGCTGGGTCCTGTCCACGCTGCTACCTTTACCAGCAAGGAACACGGGACACTAATGCCAGCAGCACCTCTGGGGGCCTGGGGCTGCAGAGGCCCCACTGTCCCATAGGCAGCTACCCCGGGGCATGGTGCATGCTGAGGGCAGAGCATGTGCCAGACCTCGCCAGGCATGGCTGTGTGCTTGCAGATCCCCACCAGAAAGCAGTTGCTCACGTTTTAGCCCAGGGTCAGTTGTCCTTTCCCTCGAGTACCCCCTCTCAGATTGAAGAGCACCACTGCTCCTTCACCCCCGTGGAACGGTCTCTAGAAGAAGCCCTTGCAGCCTTACTCCTAGTTGCACGTGGCTACGCCTTGTCCACAGTTTAGAGAAAACACTAGAGGAGCAAGTTACTCTTGTAGTAGAGTTGGAATAGCAGGAGCTGGAAGAAGAAAGACTTTTAGGGCATGGAAAGGAACAATCATGCCCCGTCCCTCTCTTCCCATGCATGTTCTATGCTGTTTGTTGTATTTTCCACTATGCTTATTCCCTCGGTGCTTTTAAGAGAAGAGGATGGAAAGAAAGTGACTATATTGACTTTGCATCTTTACACCTGACTGATAGCAAGTTTCACTATTGACCTGTGCTCAGTAAAATTTTTCATGAGTTGATTAGTGGAATAAAACCCAAAGTAAACAAACAGAGAAGTAAAACTGAGCTTTCCTGAAACTCACAAAACCCCTGCATTTAAAAACCCACTGCAAATACAACAAACGGCTTGTGGGTTGAGATAAAGATAGGGAGAGGTCACTCAGCAGTTACCCCCAGGGGCAAAACAGACTCAACCTGGGGAAAATAGTTTAATTTATTACCAACAAAATCAGGAGAATGAGAAACACCTTCCTCCTACTCTTCCTTTTTCCTTTCTTCCTGGGCTCAACTTCACTCCTGATTTCTCCACCTCCTCTGCCCAAGTGGTACAGGGCAGGGGGTTGTGGTCAGTTCATCCCACCTTGTGTTTGCTGCTCCTGCCTCCTCTCGGAGAGGACTCCTCACACTCTTGCCCTGCTTCAGCTTGGGGTCTGTCCTGTGGGAGACAGTCCTCCATGAGCTTCTCCAACATCGGTGCTTCCCCTGGTCTGCAGTGTGGGTCTTCTCCATGGAGTGTAGTTCTTCAGGAACAGGTTGCTCCAGGCCCCAGGGGACCTGTGGAGAGGAGAGCCCACACTGGAGCAGTTTTCCAGGCAGGAACTGTGGCCCTGCAAGGCACCCACGCTTGAGCAGTCTCCATGTTCTCCCTGTAGTAATTGTCCTTGACCTGCGATAGCTGAAGTTCAAGACCCCTGGCACTGCTCGTGTGACTGCTCAGGTGATGACCTCAGGTCCCAGCTGGTTTACAACAGTCTAGCCTGGAGAAGATGTAATATTCAGGGTATTGCAGCTCTTCTGGCTGCTTGTTGCTGGAGCAGAGAGTGCTTGTCTGAATAGTTATGCCAGTGGGACCGTAACCTCCAGCCAAGTGGTGGTGGCAGACAGCTGGGAACAAGCTGGAGCTGGCAGCTTCTTCTCTTGGCTCTGCTGCAGCCAGATCAGGATGTGTGACCACAGCCTCAATATGTTGATTAGCCACTCAGGTCAAAAGGGTAATTTCCTTTGGAGGTGCTTTCATTGTTGTTTTGGTGCCCACGTACTAATTTGTGAGCAACCAGAGATGGCAGATTTTTGGCCCTTATTGTTCCTCGGGAAAGGAGGAGACTCTTCATCATCCTTCTGACTACAGGATTTGAAAAGAAACTTCATTTGGCTTTATTAAGAAAATCCACAAGAAGTGCTTGAGAAACATTGTGCTTTTTTCCTAGTCCAGCCTGCAGGTTGCTGGCCATTCATCAGCTTTGCATCATCTCTGAAAGGCTGAACCTGCTCGTGCTCTTCTCAGCCGTGGGGAAGGCGATGACCGCTCCACGTGGCTCTTGCACTCCCTTGCTCACTCCCAGGGCTCTCTGGCAGTACAGTTTTCTTTAAGTGGAGTCAGCCAGGGCAATTCTCCTTTCCTGGCCAGCTTTCTGGGCATACTGTGTCACGCTGTGGTTCAGTGGCCACGCTGTTACACTGTCAGACTGCCCATCCCTACCATTTTGGCATTCCTTTTCTTTCTCAGTGTGTGAACTTCCCCCAGCAGCCTCCACCTACTCTTTTCATGTCCCTTCCTTCATCATTACGTGGTGCTGAGGCTGCGGTGACCCCAAGGGTCACTCTGTGCAGCTGAAATTGGTCTTGGAGCTGAGCTGAACTCCGTGGTAGGAGCAGAGAGGGCTCAGGCAGGCCCTGATGCTGAGCTCTGGGGTGGGGGGACTTCTGAGCGTGGTTCATTCAGGTGTGGCTGAGCAAGTTTGTTGACTTTACAGCCATCAGAGACAAAACTAAGGGTTTTGTTTGGAGAAAAACAAACCAACCAACCAAAAACACACACACAAAAAATAGGAAACGGAGGCAGAGAATGTGGCTTTCTGCAGGAACGAGGCTGTGGCTCCCTTTTGTTACAAGACTTCTGTTGATTCCAGACTTTTGGATCAGTGTTGTTTTCTTGGGTGGGATTTACTTGCATCTGGGCTACTTGTGTAAACTTCTTATCAATGGCGAGTAATGCAATTTGCTGAAGCATGAGTCACCTCGTCCTCCAGCACATCTCGGAGACAAGGCAGATGAATCACTTCTCTTGGTACCTGCTTCTCCCTGCTGACATCAGGGAGCCTAGCACAGCAGCTCTGATGTGTCCATACACATCGTCGCATCTGAAAATGCTTGGGATGAAGCCCACCCCCAGAGTTTGTGGAAAATGTACACTCTCTAGCAACATGAATTGGCTTCTGGGTGAAACGGGAGCTGTGGGTATAGAACCTGCTAGCAGAGCTCTGACCTCCAGGAGGGTATTCCCGGGAACCGTGTTGCCTACAGTCAGGACTTTTGTCTCCATTAGGTTTGTGGTGCACCAGTCCCCTGTATGGAAAAGCTTTCTGCTGCATTTCAGGGAGGAGAAACATAAAAAGTACTGAGCCTGATGATTTTCATCAACTCTATGGCACTTTTCCAGCAAAACCTCTTACGCCTGTTCCATTTAATTGGAAAATTCCTGGCCCTTTCAAAGTGGGGCATTTGCTACCATGTAGAGCAGTAACATCAGCTGCCCTCTGAAACAGGTTGTGACAAATGTCAGCTCGGAGGTAGCTAATGAGCTACACAAGGTAATAGAGATGATTTCCTAATGATGTTCTGCTTGCCTTTTGTGGAAGCATCTCACTTTTATTCATGGATTATATAAGGAAATTAGGCATTTAACTTTGGTCCTCTGATTTGCAGCTGACTTCGATGTCTGTCATAACTCTGAATAGCTGAACTTGGAACACCTGCATGGTGCTGAATCAGTGTAAAGGGGTGTGTTGTGGCCTTAATGAAGCAGCAGCAGACCATTCAGTAATGCTGATGTGCACGTGCACACTCGGAGGACTAATTAATCTGACCTGCAGCTTTCTCTATCATTTATTATTAAATAGTGAGAATACAGGAAAATTCATGATGGACTAATCAGATGCAGCCCTTTAAAATGAAAATGTGGGTGATGTGAACTTAAGGCCAAAATTTAAGACCTGGATCATTCCTGTTAGAATCTTAAATCACCGCTGGCTCTTCCACAGAATGTGATCCGACTGTCCAAAGAGACGGAGGCTTTCTGAAGTCTCTCTGCTACCAGCTAAGTCATCTGTTAGTAATCCTGTTCGCTGCGAGCACTTTGGAACTGCAGCTGGATTTTCCATATTATAATTTGCAAGAGTCTTCATGGACTTCTGCACTCAGAGCTTTCTTAAGAAAATGGGACACATTCAGTGGCTGGTGCAACCGAATGCTAAGCATGTGAGACTTTGGAAGATGACCTTCCGTGGGATCTTCTGCACTGGAAGGGACCTCGGGCAGTCATCTGCTCAGTGCAGAGTTCGTAGGGAATTCAGCATTTAGACCAGGTTACTCGGGGGTTTGTTGAGGCAGGATTTTCAAACCTCTATTTCAAAATATCCACAGATTTCTGAGCATCCTGTTCCAGTGCTTGGCTGTCCTCATGGGCACCCTTGGTCTGTTTGTTTCCTTGGACCCAGCAGGAACGTCCTCTCGTGTAGTCTGGGACTGTTGTTTCTTGTCCAGTTACACTCAGCTCCGTAACAGGGGGTTGTATTCTTGCTAAGTTCCCTGTGCATACGGGCAGGCTGCTGTTAGGTGTCCCCAGAGCCATCCTATCCTCAGGCTGAGCCAGTTCTGGTCCTGCAGCTTCTGCTCACAGGGCAGGTGCTCCAGCTCTGACAGTTCTTAGGGCCTCCACTGAACTCACTCCAGTTCAGCACTTTGGCAACCAAAGCCTATGCAGGTTAAAGTAATGCTCAAGAAACTGCAGCTCTCACCACATAAGAGCACCCCTGAATAAAATAAACTTACAGAACCTGCTGCTGGGGAAGCTGTGGCTCAACCAGAATCCCGTGAAATGTATAGGGCTGGGAATCAAAACCTACCACACACATCAGCATCACAGCGAGGGAAGCCTGGTGGTGCTTTTCCCACCTTTCTGATAGCTTTCCAAGATCAACAGCGAGGTTTGCTGCTAAAGCAGAAGGTAGAAAGATTAAAATTGTAGATCTTAAAGTTCAAACATTTGCTGCAATTTACATCTGCCTTGAGTCACCTTGATTACTTTCACTGAGTCATTGAATCAGGAGGGATGTATTTTGCATCTGTCTCTGTCTTCAGATTTTGGTGCTGCTGATCAGAAGTTTGCAAATGTCAAAACAATTAATGACAGGACTGTTAGGGTTTTATATCTTTATGTTTATTGGACTTTTCCATATGATAACATTGTATTGTGAATAGTACACTGTGCAGTTAATATGCATGTTGCCATTTGAGATAATGAAAAATATCTTCTCTATTCCAAAATAATACGGTTTTTTTCAAATCCTACATGAAGAAATATATCCAGCTACATTATTTTGTCACTGTTAAAGCAGAAGTAATGATAAAATTTTGGGGATTTCCTCCAAAAAAGAAATTTTGTGTTCTCAGCTGATGCTCTGATTTCTTACAAAAGCATCTGCCTTATAAGCTGTGCTGCCTGTGCTAATTGATGCCCCATTTGACTGAACAGGTCCCATCAATGAAGCAGAGGAAAATATTTACATCTTCCTGAGAACTCTCCCAGGCCTGGGCTTTATGATTACTCAAGTGGATGCTGGCACAGGTTCTCCTCAGCCAGGCTGGGGCTCGCTGCACAAACACACGGCGTGTGCCAGCCTGCATCCCGGAACATCCCCGTTTGGAAACACAAGCTGGAACAGGTGGATGACAAGCAAGGAGGGACCATGAAGTCACTCTTACATCAGAATGCTTTAGTACCACTAACTAGTTGTGCAACTGAAAGCCCAGCGGTGACAGGGGGAAGCGTTCCGAGGCAGACAGAACCCGGTGTCTGCCTCGGTGGGGGTTTCCCAGCAGGACCCGCACCCGCTGCCCGCAGCGCTTCGCCAGACGCTGTGTGCGGTACGGAGGCGGCTGGGCTGCCCCAGCCTGGGGAAGGCTGGAGAGAGTTCATAAAGCTTGCCTAAAGCATGAACCATAAAATAAAAATGAAATATTAGTTTAATAACACTAGACCAACAATTTAATGTGTTTATAATTTTCAAAGACCCTAAGCAGTAAGCATCAAGAGCTGATATTAAATTCTGTATCTTATTTTAAAATTACTTTACATTTCCCAGTGGGGTCTTTAAAGGTTTGCCGTTGCATTCCATCTGAAGAGAACCATGGATGATAGCCCATATAAACCCATAAAAGTTAGCACAACCTGCCAGTATCCTGGTTTCCTCCCAGCTGCTGAATGACTTCCTAAGAGCTTCCGAGTTAGTGCTTCCAGTGAGACACAACTTCCCATCCCCTGGAAAATCTCATCTCAGTTACAGAATTTTTGGAGCTTTAACACCTCCAGATTTGTTGAGTGCTTATAATCTTCTACGAGGCTGTTTGACGAGTCCATTGCAGTAGGTACCCAGAGTTATCTCCACCTTCAACATCTGGCTGGAGCTGCGGTTTCAGCCCATGCACAGCGGTGTGGCTGTGCCGCAGCAGCGCCGTCCTGCAGCACTGTGATCGTCAGGGTCGGCCGTACCTTCTAAGAGCAAAGCAGGGCTGCTCCCTGACTAATTTTAAGCCTGGACAAAGGAAACCCCTGAGAGAAACAGCAGGGGTCATTGCATGAGTGAAGTAAAACTGCAAGCTAACAGGTAGTCTCCAGGTGTAGTTCCTGTACACACAGCTTTACTCCTATCCAAATGTCTCTCTGTCTACAGATTTTACTGTACCTGTACAACATTCTCATTTGGCTGCAAGAATAACTTCATATATTTTCTGAAGAGTCACTAAATGTGTGCATGGAGCAGGACCAGCTTTCAAGGCTGTGAGAAATTTGATAAAATAATTAAGGCAGAATCTAATGGAAAATCTTTTCTGTCATTTTGCCTACTGCATGTTTTGCAGAAAGCAATATCTCTTTCTGCATCAATATTTATTGATTCAGAGAGCACAGGTAGTATTTACAACTTTTATATTGCAGGGTAGGACCTCACGGATGTCACTCAGGAGATTGCTGTTCTAAGCTTTGAGATGCTCAGCCCCCTACTGTTTTGCATCGTCATTGATTTCCTTGGTTAACCTTGCTCTTCCCCCAGCTCGCCGGTGAGATCTTACAGCTGCGGCTCTCAGAAGGGGCACTGTCAATCCTTTTCCCAGGCTTACTGCTCTTTTCTTGCTGCAGAAGGCTCTCTTGGTAAGAAAGTACACGGTTTCCTAAGAAATGAAAAGCAAGGAAGGAAGCAGAAACAGAGGAGGGTGAATTTGTCCCTTACTTTCGCTTTCCAGTGTTGCTTCGAGGAGGAGCAGCTCCGAGTGTAACTTCGGTCACCCCCGGAGGGGACTGTCTGAGGTATGACCGAGGCCTCTTTCTGGATAGTGCAGTTCTGCCTGATGGTGGCCAGGGTTTCTTTCATGCTGTTGCACTGGAATATTTTGCACATGGTGGTTATCAGACTCTTTTCAACTTCTGTGGTTTGTGAAGGCTTCTAAAATTTCACGTGACCGCAGCTCCACTTGTGGTTCTGTCAATCGTACATTCACAGTCTGCAGTCTCCATGGTAAACGTCGTATAGCACTGACACCTTATGATGGATGCCATGCCATGTCATAGCCTCACTTGGATTTTTCCTTCAGGGAACTGGAATGAAAATTCCGTCTCGTACGTCCTGGAGAAATGTTTGTTTCTGATCGCTAGGAGAGTTCAAATTAGTGTCTGGAACAGCCTTTGCTCCGCGAACGAGAAATGTAATCCTTGTTCTTGATGCCATCCAAACAGTAGGTGCCTTGTGGAACCTGCTTGGCGTTTCCATTTGTTATGAGTGATTCAGTTAGGGGGACACTTCCCTCCGGTGAGCTGGGCTGGAGTCTGAGCCTAGGTGAGGAATGGGCTCCGGCTGTGATAGCTGCGCACCCTGGAAGGCCTGCGACCAGAATCCCACGTGCATTGCAAGTGTCCTAAAGAAGCAGTTAGAGCCTTCTTGAGCCAGAGGCTGCACCCTCTCCCTCTCCCGTTAGATGCGATAGCAATCGTGCACCAGTTGTGCAGTCAACCCAGCCATCTGCTACCAGCCCAGGGAATCTCAGCCCCCCGTATCAACTTCTGCCCAAGACTGAGTAGGGATGAAAGCAGCAGCTCTGAAAGCTGTGGGCTGCTGCCCTGAGGCAGTTTGTGCTGTCCCCTCTCTTCCCCTGACGCCCCTCGGGTGAGTGCGATGAGCTCTCCTGTCAGGGGCAGCCCCCCAGATGATGGTTGTTGTTATGAGATATTGTTATGAGCTGTTGTTTTTCCAGGGCTGGCTGGGCTGCCATCTCAACTGATTCAGACCATCACCCAGCCAGGCAGGCTTGCCCAGAAAAGAGAGTAGCCAAGCTCCATCCACCTCACAGCTCTCTTTCACAGGGCTTCCATGAAAAGAGGTTAAGGCACTAACCTCTTCAGGACTTCAAGGGAACTTCATCTTTAGATCCCTGACTGAGCTGAAGGTAGAAACGTCTGCATCTTTTGGAATGTTTGATATTCCACACCTGCCCCCCTTCCTGTAGCAGTACTCTCATTTCCAGACAGAAACCTTTTCTAAGTAGTCTTCTACGATATACTCCACCTTCATCATCCTGTTTAATGAGGATAAAATTGGTGATAATCCAGAAAGACCAACGAGTGACTTCACTCTTCGACACTTCGTGTTTTTATTTGGTCTCGCCTTTCTCCTTCGCCTGCTACAGTAACTTTAACACACTTGATTTCTGTCAGTCCCTCGAGAGGCAGTTCTTTAAAATGGATTTCCATTTCTTCATTTGCTTTCCAGAAAGGTTTATGGACTATTAGGCGTTAAAAATTATTCCGATGATTAAAATACACATAAATACTTCCTAGGTAGTTCTCAGGTATTACGGAGGAGTATCTTTGGAAAGGGAAGAAGTCCTCACCTCTTTCTGTACAAGCTCTGCATCCCAAGAGATACAGAAATAATCAGTGCTAGGCAAAAAGTATGTTCCTTAGCTGTAGGATGAATCACTTACCATGTCTCTTGCTCCTAGATCTTTCATCTTGCGTTTAATAGCCTCTCACACTTTCATATCTTCTTCCTGCCAGTCTATATTTATCTCTGCATAAATCTTAGACCTTGTTAAAATCTCCCCTCAGCCCAAACCCGGTGATTAAGGTATGCTGCTGAACTTTCCCACAAGTTGGGCTGAGCTCCTCAGGTCCCTTCTGAATTGCAGTTCTCTCAGCACAGATGGGGAGGCTGCACCTGAGGAGAACATCACCTGCAAAGCCTCCCAGACTGTGTAGGAAGGCTTAGCACTCAGGCTGGGACTAACCCCGAGGCTGGATGGGAAAGGGGTTTTTGTGATTTGATAATTGAGAAATGGATTAGGTCAGAGCAGAAACTCTGGAGGGTTTAAACATAAACCTCCCTCATCCCAAAACGACAAAAGTTTCATTTTGAGACTAAGTGAAAGACATAAACTGTCAATATTTACTTAAATATCCATATTCTTCCTGCCTTTTTTCCCATTATTTTTTTCTGTTCCAAGACAGTGGCCTTAGGAAGTGTTAGTCAGTTTTGATATTTGAAGCTTCTGGTAAAATGATAGCTCTCCTATTATTAGATCAACGCAAGGGCTGAAAGGGACCATCTAGGAGATTTTGTTCTCAGCTTAAAAGTCGCCCTCCCCTCTGCTTGCTGAACGGATTTCCAAGGCAGACCCCTTCCAGAGGGTTATCCTTATCCCTGAGCTGCAGCGCCAGGCACCCCGGCCGGCTCCCTCTCTCAGCAGGCAGTAGAGGGAGGAGATGGAGAAGCAGGTGTCAGGAGCTGAGGTGATTTTCTAGAGTCTAGAACATTTCTGAGCATGCAAGAGAGAAGTGGCGCGTGGCAGGAACGCGGCTCAGCGCAGAAGGTCGAGGCCTGGGGTGGGGACAATCTGCGCTCTGCCACCACCCTCTGCCGCCGCAAGGCTGGGAACAGGAACCTTCCTGGGACGGTGGCTCTTGGAAAGGAGATGGGGGAAAGAATCTGAGAGCAAGGGACAGCCACAAGGCTTCTGCACACCGTGACTTTCCCTGCACTGAGGGACTGCCTTTGCCAGAGCAGAATTCCTCATTTCTTGAATCCTAGTTGAGCATCCTGCGTATTGCATTCCAATGCACGTACATACGTTACCACTTCATAGGTATATGTGTTATATATAGAATGGGAGTAGAGATTCTAACTACTCTACTACACAGCACAGCCCGGGTTCAGTTCTTGCTGGTTTTCTGCATCTTCTTGATAGTTGTGTTTGCGTTTAATAGAGTTCCTATTTATGACTGCAGTAATAATCCCAAGCTTTATCCCAGAAAGTCTGGTGTTATCTCAGGCAATTGGGAAAATGAATGGAAGTTACCTCGAGATAACTCAGGTAATGAACCCACTTTTGGAGTTAATCAGGTTTCACTGGTAGTGCTTTTGTATTCCGTGTTTCTGTCTCCTAGAGTGTTCTCCGTTGAAGAAAACATACTAATAATTATCTGCATTTTCCCTCACGAGTTTCTAATCCAAAAGAAATAAATGAAAAATAAATTGCCCAGGATAAGGTAATCAATAGCTGAAGAGATGATGTGATAAATAATAAATAATTGCAACGTTAAATAATGCCATTAGGGCAATCAAACACCGTATCTCGGCGCCAGCATTGATTTCAGGTACCTGTCCTTGTACAGAACCACAGATTCACTGTGCAGCCAGTTGTTAAGGGTGATGTTTTGGAGCTGAGGGGGAGGAAGATGTGAATGGGAGGAAGAGCGGGGCTCGCGCCTGAACCCGACNNCCCCCCCGAGCCTCGGTCTCTTGCGGGCCATCCGTTTAATTCCCGGCCGTGCAGCGGAAGCTGGGGAGAGGGGCTGGCCCCATTCCTTCAGCTGCCTCCCCTCCCGACCGGCCGCCTGCTGCCCATCTCCGCAGCTCGGCGCCTGGGTCCGCGCCCCCTCCCTCCCTCCCAGCTCCTCTGAGTCACGATGAGATTTTCTACCCTTTAGCTGCAACTTGTTGGCAGATGGTTTTGGCTGAATTTAGACAGGCACAGATGCCTTCATGCTTTCTGTCTTTGCAAACAGAAAAAAAAAAAAAGAAAAAAAAATAACCACACGTAAACTCCTTGTTCCTCTCCTTCACCCTCTGTGCTCTCCGCGACTCTATGGGCATTCGACCTGCTCCCACAAGAGAGAGAATGGCAGGGAGACACACGGTACTGACAAGTAATAACACTCGACATGTGTTTTTATATTGTTTTATCTGCAGAAAGAGATTACGGATCATTTGCAAGTCTCATTTAGTACAGAACATATTTAGAAGTAGAGCCAAAGCAAGTGAATCCTTCCCATGAGTCTATCGCACATCTGATCATCTTCTGGAGACGAGCTACGGCTCTTCCTTTCTGTCTTTCATTCTTTAGCCATTTTCTATGATTTTATTCTTAACTCTCAATGTTTATCTCGATGAAGAGAGAAAGGTCGTTAGCGGTTAGAGAAGATGGAGAGAAGCAAATTGCCCATTTCCACAGCCGCTGTGTTCCCCGGAACACTTGCAGATACCTCTGCGGTCAGCGTTGTTCCGAATCATGCCACAATCAAAGCAGATCAGAAGATAAAATCCCAGCTATTTTAACACAATCCTCAGTCTCCTGTAGAAAGGGTAAGCGATAGGTTTAAACTCAATAGCTCCCTCACTGAAAGCCATGCTTAGAAAGGGGTAGAGACTGTATAAATCAAAACCAAATCCTGAGGTATGAAATGTGTTTGCATTTTGCCTCTCCAGCCTCCTGCTTGGCTTGAGAGTCTGCAGGGAATTGATCCCCCCGTCTCCCAGTTAGGATGTGCCAGATTCACCCGAGCACTGGACCCGGCTACTGCCTTGGTTGTGGAATTTCTGCACAGTCTGTACTGCCAGTTTGCCATCTTGTAGAAGGTGGAGTTAACATCTCTGTGCTCCAGTGCATGTGTCTAAACTACCGATAAAACCAGCTGAAGGTGGAGAGTGGAGAGTGGCTGGCTGGGCATTTTTTCCCAAGTAATTCAGCAGTTTTTGAGAAGCAATGAAGGAGACAGCAGTGCTTCTGCCAAATGAACTCCAGAAGTGTCAGCAGCCCCAAGTCTGCAGACTCTGAAAGAATCTGGTCTGTGTAATGTTTTACCTGTAGTCCATAACTAAACAAACCTCTTCCTTGTCCTTCTGCACCTACCTGAGAGCTGAGGGCTCAAGCTGAAACGGGGAGATGGTGCCACACAGATCACTGGAGGCAAACAGAGACCTACGAAGCAATTTATTCTGCTCGCTCATGTTTAATTTGCACTTGGAAAAGGTTCATTTCGCCTGGGCGCTGACATCTAAGTCTAATTTTAACAAGAGATGGATAGTTTAGGAACTTTTTATTTCTGCTGAGAATTGTAGCCAAAACATGAAATATGATAATTGTAGAAAGTTTATTTTTATAGTAGGATTTGGTCCTGGTTTAATAAGAGTAAGTGCAGATCAACAACACGCAGCCTCCTGAACCTGCCGGGAGCAATCGAAGTTAATTCCCTGTGGAAATGGGATCGATACGCTGCCTCTCCAGCAGACCCTGCTTCCAGAGGCTTAGCACAGAACCTGGTGCAGCTGTTGTGTGTGAGAAGTTATTGAATCAAAACCCGTTCGTTGTCAGTGTTGCAAAATAGATACAAACCTGCAGCAGTTGAGAAAAACAGCTCCCGCCGTGCGGATGATGTGCACGGGACAGGCAGCGCTTGTGCCCTTCCAGCCGTGTGCCCACTTTGGAGTGGTTCTGGCATTGGAGGGCTTGCCCCAGTAATACCCGAGTGTTTTCTGAGAGGGTCTGACAGTGTGAGGGAGGCGCACGCGAGGTTCACTGAGTATCTGGCTCTTCCTCGCCGGTCAGGGCGAATACTTTGCTGTTTCACTCGGTGTTAAGGCAACATGTCCTTTGTTATGACTCTTAAGTAAGATTTGACTCCCCCTGTCAGATCCGCTGCCAAGCTGCTCATAGGAAGGAAAAGTTAAAGTAGGGATAACCAGCAGCGCCATTAAAAACCCTGCAAGCTTTGGGCATTGACCAAGTGCACTTTTTGGCACATTAGACGATTAGCAGAGCTGTCTGGGGCAGGCAAGTGGAAGAAGTGGTTGCAGAACTGGTGATTCAGAAAGGAATTTCAGTATGTAACTTTTTTGGATGTGTTTTCCATTAGAAAACGCTCGCCCAGCTCTCAGAGATTTCGGCCATAGACTGGAGCAGGGTGTTTGACATAGCTGAGACCACACGATATCCTGAGTGTGCCTGTCTCTAGCGGAGCTCGTCTTTCCTTATTGCTACATCTATTCCCAAAGATTGGGTATTAGGAAAAAATTCTTTCTCAAAAGGGTTGTCAGGCATTCAAACAGGCTGCCCAGGACAGGGGGGAGTCCCTGTGACCCCTGGAGAGGTTTCCAAGCCCCCCGTGGAGCTGTGGTGCTGAGGGCCAGGGGTCAGTGGTGCCCTGGCAGTGCTGGGGTACAGTTGGCTTTGATGATCTTAAAGGTCTTTTCCGACCTAAACGTTGCTATGATTTTCTTCTAAAAGGTCTGACTGTCCTGAAGGCGCTGGGGCTGCCTGCAGCCTGACACCTGTAAGGCACATGGTGAGCCACCTCTACAGCTCATCTGGTAATTGCATCATTTGATGCTTTTCTGTGGTAAGAAGGAAAGCTCCGGGTGCGTCCTCCAGCAGAGGAATGGTTGTATGTGACAGGCTGCTGCAGCACTTGGGTTTCAGCACAAAGTATGAGAGAGCTCATCTTAACCTGACACTCTGCCCGCTCGCGTTTGGAAAGCAGCAGGGCCACCAGGTGTTTTGGTACCTGCCTGCAAGCAGCCTGCAAATCAAAACCACCGCGTTTCTCCTCTGCTCGTCCTGTCATGCAGCTCTGCAAGGTCTCCCAGGGCTCCGTGCACACTCTTTATTTATTCTACTCTTCCACATTAGCCCAGAAAGCTTTTTCAGCTCTTCACAGGACAAAATTTTTGATGGCCACTTGCTGGCAAACAACTAGCATTTCACCTATGATGGGCATTAAAAAACACATACATATTTTATGAAGTGTCTTTAAAAGTCTTTAGCTTGTAATTATTTATGAAGAAGACATGCTGCTTACAGAATTATCCTCCTGAAAGAAGGAGCAAGAGCAGAGAGGCTAAGGGGGGGAAGCAGAAAGTCTAGTTAAGTACTTGTAAAATGAACAACAGCTTTGGGAAAAAAAGAGGATCAATGGGTATTTTGAAATTATTGCTACTTTTTGATTTCAGATGTCGTCTCCTTATGGCCTCACTGAACTCTACAGTATTTTAGGACATCTGGTGGCCATTAAACACAAAAGACACCCCAAAGTTTTGTTTGGACACTGTAGAGAGGTTGATGCTGGTCTCTTCTCTCAGGTAATTAGTGACAGAACCAGAGGGGATGGCCTCAAGCTGAAACAAGGTCGGTTTAGAGTGGACTCTAGGGAAAAATTCTTCACGGGAAGAGTGGTGGGATGTTG
Source organism: Chloroceryle aenea (assembly GCA_013399075.1). Lineage (NCBI taxonomy): Eukaryota > Metazoa > Chordata > Aves > Coraciiformes > Cerylidae > Chloroceryle > Chloroceryle aenea. The sequence continues at coordinate 177,701 of VWZY01004375.1, forward strand.
GAGTAGGCTGCCCAGGGAGGGGGTTGAGTCGCCTTCCCTGGGTGTGTTTAAGAGTCGCTCGGATGCAGTGTTGGGGGATATGGTCTAGGGGTGACCTTGTGGAGTAGGGTGGAAGGCTGGACACGATGATCCCATGGGTCTTTCCCAGCCGAGATGGTTCTGTGACTCTGTGAATGTGCTTCCACAGCTGGCCTGGCCTAGCGCTGCTGTCGGCTGCTGCAGTTGGACCCGGGAAGCCCGGACCCAACCAGCAGGCACTGGGAGTGGCTTTGGTGCCTTTATAGACTTCACAAAGATGAAAGTGGTGGGACAACTGTAGTTGGCCGCCTTCTGTCCAGTGTCACACCAAATGCCTGTCTAGTACTTGACCTGTGAGGCAGATGAGTCTTTTCTTTCCATTGGCTTTATCCAGTGGGATTATTTATCTCCCTACCGTCCGTGCCGTTGTGCATTTGGGAAGGTCCTGGCTAACGACCAAAGCGAAAACCTGCGGCAGACCGCTGAGACCTACATTACCTGCTGGTGTGTCTGAGAAAACGTATAGATTCTGAAACCTTCTTAGAGGTCTAAAAAGCATTATCACAGTTTGTTCTTTTCTTTTTTGGTCAATAAGTAAAATCCACCAGTAATATTCGTTACAGAGGAGAAGCTTTCACGCTGCCTTTTGCTACTCTGCAACATTTGAAAACACTCTTGAGTTCTGAAGTAAAAAAAAAAAGAAAAACAACAGCCCTGCAAACCCAGAGGAGATGATGTAAAGCTTTATTCTGCCACTCAGTGACTTTTGTTTAACCGTTGGAAAAAGTTTTGAAAACTGGCAAGGAGGTAAAAGCAAGAAAGCAAAAAAGGGAAGCCTATAAAACCCTCCCTCGACACCATTCATTTATTGCAGTTGGACACAAAAGGGAAATAAGGGAACACTGTCAGCATTTCTGTGAATTTTATTCCATTTTTGTCAAGCAGATGTAATTGTAAATCTCAAAAGGTTTCAACCAGGGTGCTTTAAAGTACATTATAATTGGAGTAGAATGCAGACAAGCATTTGGAGATTTCAGGAGCATTCTGCGTAGTCCTGTTTGTATTCCTGTGGAGGTGGCCACTCCTCTGGGTAAAAACAGGCTTATTTTGGAACATTTTTCTGGTATATCTCTGCAGTCTCTTCACTGAATCCACTGCCTTGGGGTGATTTCTATCCAGTGTTCCAATTAGGTTCTTGGTAACCAGAATCTTTTACTGGAGCTGAAGTTCCTGAGGTGCCCATTTTCCATGGCATTCCAATACTGTTGGCAGTGTTCAGGAGGCACTGCAAATATCGGACTGTCCCTCACAGGGAGAGTTTGATACAGCTGGAAGATGTAAGAAGTTGTTAGACCTCATTACCTCAACACTCACAGCATTGCTGAGAGAAGAGGGATTTTTTGTCAATTAGGGGATCTAACTTACTTGGTGGGGACACTCAGAATGAGCTAAGGATACTGTTCAGATTGCAAAAGCAAACACTTGTAAGTTAGGAAATGTTGAAGTTAGATCAGTCTATCTGATCTTCAGTTAGCCCTGTACTCTGAAGCACATCTAAATCTTTCCACGGGTGCCTTACCTCCTTTAGTGGCCAGCAGCCACGATGCTCTGATCAGAACCATGTATTAAACTCCCCTCTTTTCTCCTAGTCTTCAGCATTCTCTTTCTCCTCACATCTGGTGTACTGAATGCCACGTGTGTACTGCTGCTGGACTGCTGTGCAGACAGAATTGCTCCTTCCCTCACGTGCTTCTCAATGGCTTTTGTCAGTGTATTAATTACCCCAGTAATTAACGGGTGTCTGGTACTGTACCAACAACCAGGTTGCTCACTTTCACAGCTCCCGTCGGGTATTGCCTCACCCTTATTGCTGGGGAGCTGAGGCAGTGAGTATCCAACTTACCCGTCTGGTCTGGACATCTGATTTCACAAGCTCTGGGGGGTAAGAACCCAAACTCATGCTGCAGATGTTGAAAGCACAGTCACAGTGACACTGCAGAACATCAGGCACCAGGACCTCAAGTCAGATAATGAGCTGCTGAAGGTCAAACACTTTTCTCTGGCATTTATCTGAGGCAATGCAAGGAGCTGGTTCTGCAGGGCCCGGTGCAATGGACGTGTGAGGAGACTGTCCTCTCTCCGTGAGCTGCCTCCTGCCCTTCCTTACCTCCCTGGTTTCACACAGATAAAGGCAGGGGCCTGCAGCCAGCACCCTCCTTAGCTTCACAGCCCACGGTCAGAGCCGGGTTGTGCAGTAGATGGGGCAAGGGAGAAGTGTCATCAGGTGAGTACAACTTATGGTACCCACCAGCCTGGGCAGGAGGACACTGACTCCCTGTCCTTACCCCAGACCTAGGGCACCCCACTGCAGTCCAGAGCCAAGAAATGACCTACTTAGCCCAGGGCAGGTTGTTATTTGTGCCAATATTAGCCTGGAGCTGAGGAACAATTTCTTCCCTCCCTGGAGGGTTGTCCAGGGCTGTCCCAGGCTGCCCAGGGCAGGGGGGGAGTCTCCGTGACCCCTGGAGGGGTTTCCAAGCGCCCCGTGGAGCTGTGGTGCTGAGGGATGTGGGTCAGTGGTGCCCTGGCAGTGCTGGGGGAAGGGTTGGATTCCATGATCTGAAGGTCTCTTCCATCCAAAATGATTCTATTATTCTATGATCCTGAGTTTGCAGCTGCAACAATTTGGAATGTCTCTCTGCTGCATGTGTGAAATTGGGTTTTTCTTTAAGTAAGAATTCATACTCAGCTAGGAGTTTTGCAGAAGTTAAAAGCAACAGGTCTGGCATGAAAGCTGCCCGCTTGCTGTGTATTAAGCACAAACTCTAAGGTCTCTCCCTGGAGGAGGGATCATCAGTGCTGGACAAAATCATGTGTTTTCCTCTAGCCCACCCACTTTTTCTTTCTTTCTTTTTTTTAAAGAATGAGAATATTCNATTCAGCTGCAGGAGTGTGCCTGTGAAAAGTTATTTTGAAATTTGCCCATGTGCCAAATTTCAACCCAAATATTTCAAGTTATCAGCAAATGGAAGCAAGGTCTGACCACAGAGAACGTGAAACGTCCTTCTCCAAAGGCAGCCTCTCCAGCCTGCTGGTGGTGTGTGCTGGAAGTGCCCCAGAGCTCCTGTGGAGGATGAGGGAAACCCTGATATGAATGAACACAATAATTTACACCCATTCAAGACCTTCGTCCTGACATATTTCTTGCTAATGAAGCCGTGCCAATAATGGATTTGTCTGTGTGAGCTGTAAAGCGGAGGAGGCCGATGGCAGGGTAATTACAGCACGGGAATGCCCGAAGAAACTCTGGCCTTGCTTGGCGTGTGACGAGCCTTTTGGTGGCCACTGAAACTCATCTTCTGGTACTTGTAAAGCATCAACATGGTGATCGTGCTGTGGCCTCAAACCGGTGAGTGCTCGGGTGTCCTCCAAGCAAGTCAGTGCTGTCCGGTGGTGGTTAATGAACTTAACACGTTGAGCAGTTTGGTTTTATCTGCTTTGTCTTGCTTAAGCTGGTTTGAGCCATGATCCCAGCTAGCAAATGGTTTCAAGAGTTTGTTGCTGATCTGTAGGGCTCAGGAGCATTTCCAGTCTACCAAGACCACAGACGTGCCCTGCTGTGTTCCTTTGCCCTGTTGGACAGAGACCTGGAGGGAGACCACGTCACAGCCCCGTGTACTTTGGTTTCCCCTGGCAGAAGATAGGGTCAGGAGCCCCAGGAGAGCAGAGCACGTATCAGCTGGGCTCCTGGGGTGAATGTGAATGAACGGGGGACAGGTCCTGGGGCAGGCAAGGTGCCTCTAGGCACTGTTTCCTGCAGCAACTACCTCCAGCCTGTGCTCTTGTCCTGGCAGGTCTCCAGCATAGGAATGACCAAAATAATCAAAGAGTCACAAAAATGCTTTGGTTGGAAGAGACCTTTAAGGTCATCGNTAGTTAGTTCCTCAGCACTCGCTGGACACGCTGATAATCTGCAAATAATTTAAGGGGAACTAGAGTCGAACTTTCCATTTTGAATACAATATAAATGTAATAAAATAATCCAATTAATTATTCTCAAATTAGCTTGGTCCACCTCTGCTTGTTGTGCTCCTGCCAGCAGCTCCCGTATAGCCTTTAATGAAAGAGTGTGTCCCTTACTAGCAGTGCTCCACGGGCAAACATCCTTCCTCTCCTCCTTTGGGAGATCTGTCCTACCTCGGTTTCACACCTTTGGTCTTTCACACCTTTTATAACTTCACGCCTTCGGTCTTTTTGCTGTTCTTTTGCCTGTCTTTGTTCCTCTGCTTCAATCCAGCAGCATGGGGAAAAGGGGACTATAAAAGCAATGTGTGTGGTATTCAGCACCTCCCATTGTTTGAGTTGTAATGGCTTTTTTGTGCTTCCTCCCGTGAAACTTGCAGTAGTTGTCACTTGGATTATTTTGGGGTTTGTTGTAAATGTGGTTAGGTATTTCTGCTTTTGTGCTGCAGAATAAGCCACTAAATTGGTCTGGAGAAGTCGTTTCCCATATGGATGACAAGGTCAGTGCCTGTACAGGATTTTGTTCCTTTTCTTGTCACCCCCCAGCTGTCAGTTTCCAAGTTGCCCTGGGATGGAGCTGTGTCTGCTTGCTCATGACAGACTTTTCCATGGGAAGGGCCTTCTCTCATCTGTTTGACACCGGTCCAAGCCTACAAGTGGAAATGCAGTGCTAAGTGACTAAATTAATTGCTTCATATCATGTTGCAAATATTTGAGACTGATTTTTTGACAGAAAAGAATGCAGGGCGTGAAAGGTGAGAGGCCTTTGTCATGTTATTACAACAAGCAGTGTAATCTGAATTTGTTACTCATTTTGCAAAGTGTTATTTCAGAAAGGCCTTTTAGAGCCTTGGGAGCGGAGCGAAGCAAAGCGCGTTCCCATCCAGAGTGCAGGGCAAGCCACACTGTAGCCTGTGCATCCCACAGCCCAGCTGTAGGTGACAAGTCCAGGTTGCTAAGGCATGAGCATGTAATGGCCCTGGGAAAACAAAGCAGAGAGGAAGAGGTTTCTAGAAGCACACAGATATGTTCTGAGTAGCCCAGCGGCGAGCCTGCGGCAGGCAGGAGCACAGGCCCTGGCCAGGACCATGCAGTACTGTGGGAAGCAAAATATTATTGCTCTGCTGCTTAGTTTGGCAGACCCAAATTGGTAGAAAAATGGGATTTTGGCATGTGGTGTCTGCTCACGTGGAAGTCCCTGGCTTGGCAAACGATGTGAGGCCACTGTCATTGCTTGGGGCTGGAAAGGATCTTTTGGACACAGGGACTGGCAGCACGATCCCACTGTCACACGATGTGGGTGGTGGCAGAGCTGGCTCTTAGACCTGTGCTGCCCATCTTCTGCCCTGCTCCTCTCCTGCTGTGGCGGGAAGGGCAGCGGCCCCACACGAGCCAGCTGTTGGCAGCTGTACCAGCACAGGCTGTTTGCAGGGACATTTGTCTGTGACAATGTCTCTTGCTGCAAGGCCAAGAGCCAGCAGAGCTGTGTGAGGGGCCCACTTACCCCAGGGTTTGGTCTCTCTCCGAGATCCTTCCTCCTCGTTTCGTGTGTTCCTGCGCTGGGCACGGCTGAGCCGGCTGCCAGCTGCGGTGGTGGTGGAGGACCCGGTCCCTGGCAGTCCAGAGCGACAGCCTGAGCATCTGCACAGCCTTGCCAAGGAGCACCCATGGCTGTCCCAGGTTTCCAGGTAACACTTGGACACTGGAATATGCCTAAGTCAATAAAAATTATTACTGTAGCCTTTCGGACTGGCACAAGCATTTGTTTGCCTGCAGGAGAGGAAGTTCTCCGACAGACATTTTCACTAATGAAGAATTTGAAAGATGGGCACGGTAAATTATCCAGATGCTGTGAAATCCAAAGGCCCTGTTTGGACAGATGATTTCCATAGGGTTATGTTCATATATGTTTGTAAAAGCCAGTAGTCTGAAATCTTGGGATGGGATGGAGTGGAGTAGAATAGAATAGAATAGAATAGAAAAGAAAGAGTAGAGTAGAAGAAGAACAGGATTTTGTAGAAGTCGGTAGTCTAGACTAGAATTTATATACCAGAAAATGATGCCAAATTTACTAGAAGAAGGTTGTAGGATTGATAAACAAATGCTACACGGTATTTTTTAAATTGTTTCAGCTCCTTCATGTTTACACCTTTAATACATTTTAAGTGCAAACATGCATTCAAATTCTTTTCTTTATGAGCAGCTCTGTTCTCTGTTAAATATCTGATGGTGTGCCTAAGTAGCCTCATGGATCCATAATAGCTGCAGGATAAATATCCATTTGAAAGTGAGAGGATGAATGGTTGGGCACTTCTTGATAAGCCTGTAAGATCTGAAGTGCCGTTTCAGAACCACTGTGAGTCTCCTGCGCTGCTGCCTGTTTGTGTTTGCTCTTCCAGCGCAGCTTAAGGGATTTGCTGTGGCCTATCTGCTTTGACAACTCTGTCCTGCCCTAGAATTTCTAACATCTTGTGTCACAGCTCTGTCTCCTGGCATTTCCATGGCAGCCTTTTCCTCATCCAGCAATCACAAAAACTGATAACCCAAATAGAAGGGCAAAGCAAAAAAGAGTGTGGGTTTTCCTCAGTGGATTTTCCACACTGATTATTAAGAATGGGAATATTTTAATTTCCCTGCGTGGTCTGCCAGCTGGTTTGGCTCTCAAGCTGCCAGAGTACTTTTTAATTTGGGGTTTGTTTTTAAGAAGCTTTGTCAGAAACATTTGGTTCTGCAAGTGCCATTCTCACTAATTCCAGTTACCTCTCCAGAGACCAAATCTGTGAATTTGGGGGAAGAAATACTAGGAAATGGAATTTTCTCCTTTTTTAAGCTATTTGGGCAAGGAAAGTACATTGTCTAGATAGTCTTTCTTAATTAAGGAGATTTAAAGCAGTGAAAAAGAAGGCAGTAATTTACAGTAACTGTCTCAAGACTCTCAAACGGATACCGTAGGAGGAGTGCGAGAAGACAGTTCCGGTTCCGACATCGGTAACTCTGCTGCTGAGGCACAGGTGGCAGGGGTGGCACCAGTGGCAGGTGTCCAGATCCCTGCATCACCTACCAGACCAGCTCTGGAGGCCAGTGTGACATCTTCAGAGTCCCAGGATCACAGAATGGCCGACTTCAGGAGGCACCGCTGGAGGTCACCTGGTCCAGTGCCGCTGCTCCGGCAGGGCCACCTGGAGCAGGTTGCCCAGGGCCGTGTCCAGGTGGCTCCTGGATATCTCCGTGGATGGAGACTCCACGGCCTCCCTGGGCAGCCAGTGCCGGCGCTCAGTCACCCTCACAGTAAGGGAATGTTTCCTCCTCTCCAGAGGGAACCTCCTGTGTTTCAGTTTGTGCCCGTGGCCTCTGGTCCTGCTTACTGGCACCACTGGAAAGAGCCTGTCTCCATCTGCCCTGCCCCTTCCCCCAGGTGTTTGTCCCTGGTTGTCTATGCTATGGTTTCAGATGCTTTGCAAATTCCCTTTCTTTTGTTTGTTTGTTTTTTTTTCAGGGGATGATAAACTTCTACCAGAGCAAAACTCTTGTTAAATTCCTCAGTTTTGCAAGTGTACGCAGGGCCCTGCCTATGGCAAAATAGGAAGATACACAGTTCTTTCTTTGGGCAGCTTTCATAAACCAAGGAAATACAAGAGAGAAGCGGTTTTTCTTCTGTCAGGAAAACACATTTTTCCCTGTTAATCCTTGTACTTAAGAGGTATGAGGAAAATTAGGACATGTATTCAATCAGCAGATGTAAAACAACTGAGAGAAGATAACAAAAAGAAATGCCATTAAATACATTTTGCCAGGAGATCTTTTCAGTCTATAAGCAGGAGAAAACAGAGCCTATAGCTCAGCTATCCAGCATGAAGAAGGCTGGATCCGACCACCGTTTCCCTTGCTTCCACAAACAGAAGTTTCTGTATGTGTTTATATACCAGTATACACACAGCTCTCCCTTTATTCTCCACAGAATAACTGGAATAAATACAGCTGGAATAAATGTGGACTCCATATCTCCCCTCATGGAATGGGAGAGTTTTTATTCTTCTGGTTTTATAGCATCATTTATACGAATGGTGCTGAAGAAGTCCTGAGTGTCAATGCAGTGACGAGAGGAGCGATGCTGTAGCCTCCCCTTTGCTGTGCAACAGAAGCACCAGCAGCTCACGGGAAGGGGAGCGCGGGGCAGGGCTGTGGGCACCGCTCTTCGCGTTATTGTTACGTGGCTGGCAGAGCAATTTCGATATCGCTGAGAAGGGCAAGTGGAGTCTGTGTCTTCAGGAGCTCACAACCCAGCATCCCTGCTCTGCTGGGCTGCTGCAGGCACAGCGAGACCTGGGAGCAGAGGGGCTGCCAGCATGGGAGCCACAGAAGCCTCCAGAGAACAGAAAGGTGAAAGGTGAGGAGCGGTTTGAAAGCAGAGTCCGAGAGCCCCTGGCAGGACTGGGAGAGTCTCAGCAGCATCCTCAAAGAACCTCAGTGAGGCAAAGAGGAGAGTGAAGGAAAAATGCTGCAGCAGAGGAATAAGGACAGGAAAGAGGACGAGAAGGCAGAGACCAAACATCAGAAATACCGCACAAAAGTACTCCTCGCTGAGCAGGCTTTTGTGCGGGCACACACGTGTGTCCCTGCATGTCCACCTTCTGGAGAAAGCGATTGGATTGTCTCCTGCTAAATTGGCTTCTCTAATTAGAAACAACAGGCCAGATAGATTAGCCTTTCTGAAAACAAGGCAAAGCAAAGAGGATCATTTTTCCTCATTAAAATCTTGTGCATTTTCTTTTGAGAAGCAGTAGACCTCCTGTGCTTTCATTGCAAGAGATCTGTTAGTCTTGTCTGCTTTGGCCCTTCCAGGGCCGAGAGGAGGGGGGTTATTTCTTGTGCGTGGTCCAGGACCATCAGCACCCAGGATTCAGACAGCAGAAAGATGCCTGTCCCAGCAGGGCAAGCTGAGGTGGGAAAGCAGAAGAGAACCCCAACTGTGGGTTTTCTAGGGGGTGGAAGTCTCCGACTAGCTGGTTTGAAGGACTCGGAGAGAACAGGGATGCGAGACCTGCGCACATGGGGATTTTGAGAAAGCAGCAGAGAATTAAGAATTGAAAGGTGTGCTGGGAATCTGCGCGCTGTGCGGACGTGTCCAAGACCGGGAGAGACGCGGAGGCTGCCACGCCATGAGTGGGAGGGTGGTGGAGGCCAGGCAATGTGCTGAGGAACGAAGATGGAGGGAGGAGCCGGGAGCTGCCAGCGCCTGAGCAGGCGGCCGCAGATGAGCAGCTTGGGTGGTTTCTGGGTCCCATCTGGGCTTGGTGGTAAAAGGGGGTAAGATTGTACTGCAAGGACTGGAGGAGGTTGAGTGGGAAGAGGGACACAGCTGTAAATACCTGGGAGAAGCTGCAATCAGAAAGGGAGTCACAAATAGATTTTAGTTCACTTCATTTTCAGATCTAAGCACTTAACTGCCCAGTCCTGCTTTTGGCAACTCCATCCTTTGTTGGAGCTCATCCTTACCATACGCTCCTTCTCGTGACCATAAGCAGTGTTAGCCTGGCTCCTGGGCTGCTCTGCTGAAGTTATGGCTCAAACTAGGACAATAATCCCTTGGCAAATGTACTAAGAGATTTAAATATTTTTGCATTTTTTATCTGTGTGGATACCACTTGCTACTGTTTTGACTGTACAGACGCTGCAAGGAAAGAAACCTTCTGGTTCCATAAAAAAATAAGACTTAGGACTGAAGCCCTTGGTGACATGGCTGGCGTGAGGCACGTGCAGCCACAGTCACATCTGTCTGGCAATGCAAACACCCAGTGGGGTGGTGGAGGATGAGCTCGGGGTCTTTGTGGTTCTGCACACACACAGTACCAGAGTTAATGATTCTGGTTTGCTTTTACTTTTAAATCAGGTATTTTTTCTTCCTCCAAAAGAAAGTCAACTTAAGCAAGATTTCTTAAGTTTATGTTCTGTAGCAGGAATTATAAACCCACAAAGTCTCCACTTCTAAAAGCCCCTAAATCCCAGTGCTGATGTAAGATAGCCCGTGGGTGTTGCCATTGCCTGACAGGTCTCTGTGAAGAGGCAGAGGTCTCTCCCAGGAGTTAGGGTTTGCGTCTCCCATGCTCATTATCCCAAAGGATTGTACTGAGCAAAATTCCCAGGCAAAACTTTAATGAGAAGAAGATCCACACGTGCCGTGTAAGTCTCACTTTTTGTTTGTGCATGTGTAGGTGGAGCATAGAAGAGGAACTCTGCATCTTTTTCCCACTTTCTGGGAACAAGCCCAAGCCCTCTCACGGTCCAGGCGAGTGCTGCCCGGTCTCAGGAATGTCACCGAACCACCAGAGCAGCTGACTGCACGCAGCAGGTGCCTGGGAGAAGTCAGCAAACAAGGTAAATAACTCTGTATTCCGTTGCAACTGCAGCTGCGGAGGGAAGCAACTTGCAGGGGAACCTTCTTCGAAACTTGCTGCACCTTCACCTTGCAGTTAGGACACTTCCTCTGCCCCCTCCAGCTTCTGGATTCCCTGCCTGTCCTGGTTACACTGGGATAGGTTCCTGTCCAGCCAGGTCTGCAGGCTGTGAGCAGTTTGGAGTCAGTCAGGGCAGCTGCCCCGAGCTGGCCCCAGGTGGGTCCCATCCCAGCAGTGACATTCTCAGTATGAAAGGGGAAGTCTGGTGGGGCTGGAGAGCTTCCTGCATGTGCTCCTTCTGACCCTGCTCCCGGGGATGCCTTCCTGGGTATTGTGACCACTGTACATCTTCTGGGCTGAGTATAACTTCACTTTATACTGGTATTGGTTTGGGTGTTTTATTGCACCTCTTTCATTTCAACCTGGGGGTCTCCTCTCCTTTTCCCGATTGCCCTTCTTAGCTGGGGAGGGGCCAGGGGGTGAAAGAGCAACTGCTGTGATTCAGCCCCAGGTACAGCCTAAGCACAGACACTGCCAGAATAACTGGGGTGCAGCCGTGGGCCCTTCCCCTCCAGGGTGCTGTGGAGCCGCAAAAGGTGGAGGATGCTGGGGACACCCTTGGCAAGCTGAGAGAGAAGCTGTTTTTTAACTTGAAATAGGACATTTGGGTTTGCTCCACCCTGTCTGATTTCTAGAGGAATTCTGTGGATTTTGATAAATCAACACATTCCAAACTTCTCCTCTGGATTTTTCTTTCCTAATTATCAGCACTTGTACCCATGTTCTAGTAGCTTTTTGTAACTATTTAAAGGTGTGACTTTGTTTCTAAAAATATTCCCTGGAAGAATAGTGCAAAATGTGTGTGAACATCTATTTACATAATGATGGGTGGCAGCATTCTTCAGTGATGAGCTGAAAACCCCGCTGCAAGTCAGGGAGCCCGGGGCAGAAAGGCAACCCTGCAATTGGAGGGTCAGACCCTCCACGTGGATAGTGAATTGTGAATAAAAACAATAATTAAAAAATGGAACAGTTCTCTCCTGAGCAAGCTACAGGCTGGCATGTTTGCAGAAACCACTCGTTTTAAAAAGAATTTTAAATAACAGCTAATTTGGGACCAGGGAAAGATGCTAATGCATAGAAAACTCTTTTTCCCCTGGCTGTAATTAGTGTGCTCAGCTTTCCTAAGTAAAGCTTATATCTGTTGGTGGAAAGGCCAGGTGCATCTTATTTTCAAGGTACCCTGGAAAACCTTGAGAAGGGGTTGAAAAGTCCATGGTAATGAATTATCCTTGCCATAGTTGGCACAGGAACAGGTGGCCCTTTTCCCCCAGGGAAAATCAGAACTGACCCCTGGGAGGCAGGGGAGTGACACTGGTGACTCATCCGTAGAAGGGCGAGACCACGGGGGGGTTCGGATCCCCTCAGGGGGCTGTGGTGGCCCTGTGGACATGGTCCCCAGCTCTGCCCTGTGGTACTGGCTGAGCCAGGTGAGGTCAGGGAGGTTAAACCCCAGCAGGTATTCCAGATGGGATCTCCAATTCCTGGGCCAGTCTCCCCAGCTGGGAGGAACAGGAGGCAGGGCTGGATCTTCCTGGGAAGTGACTGAATTTAAAAGGGCTCAGCTGCCCCTGGTTAGAAGCCTAAAACCCCTTGGAAAGGCTGCCCGGAGCCTCTGCTCCGCACATGGCAGAGCACGGAGGAGGTTGTGCGTTGCAAGAAGGGGGCAGTGGTACTTGGTGTGAAAATGGACCCATCGGTTCCTGGGATGGGGCTGAATGCATCTTGGTCCTGCAGTAAGAAGCCTTGCACGTCATCTTTGGCTTTTGCATGATAATTCATCTCCTTCCAGTGTAACCAGACTTCAGGGTTTTTGTGTGTGGTGGTGTTGGGGTTTGCTCCGAGTTCAGAGGTGCCACTTACTTGCAGCTGTCCAGATTCTGATTCTGCTATGCTTATGTTTTAAATACATGTTGTTGGTTTATTGGTGTTTTTGGTTTTGTTTTTTTTAGGTTAATGTAGTGAAAGCTAATCAATATCTAAAATCATTAGAAAAGACAAATTAATGGAGATCAACCCACCTTTCTCATATAAAAAGCCAAAGAGGCAATTTGCAGAGGAGGGAATAGATGTAAATATACCTTATGAGACAGAAAGTGTTGTTTAAGAAATCTTAGAAATTGAGCAGTCTACCAGATAACAGCACAGTCCTTTCAAAACTGGAATGGTCTATGTTTAACCAGTGTCAATAAATACTTTCAGAGTGTGTTTTGCATGACAAACAGGCTTACTTGGATGTGTATATAGACATGTGCTTGCACATGACAGTTCTGTTTCGGTTGCTCACGTGAGGGTGCAAGGCCAGTCTGGATATTGCCAACTCCAGCTTTGGGATGAACTCCAGAGCAGTGCTGCTGTTTGACTTCACTGTTTCACTGAACGCTGCCTCGTTACAGTGGGCATGAGGGGTTCGTGTCTTCGGATTCCTTTCCTTCCTTCTCCTCTCCTACGACTGAGCAAATGGAAACCGAATACGAGAGGTGTGACAATAGATAAGCATTTCAACTGACATGTCATTTGAGGCATCTAAGGTCCCACTTTGGCAAATACCTACATTGAACTGTTGGCCACAATGAAGTTACATTTTTCAGTGTAACTTCCATCTGCTGCTCTGTCATCTCATCCCAAAAGGTCCCCAGGCAAACAGCAGCAACAGCCTCCGAGGGAGGAGCATGGATGCGTGATGGCTACGGGAAAACCAGAGGTACCTGAGCCTCCTGGTCTGCCCCTGCCTTCCCTGGGGCTTTGAACACCCCAGCCAGCAGGAATGAGCCAGGCTCACAGGGGTGGCTTTCTTGCCTCTTTGCCTTTTTGGACCTGAAGGTACCACCCGAGATGCCCAGCCTTGGCCAGGCTGCCCAGCTTGTCTGTCCCCAACTTGTGCCTAAGCAGAATAGAAAAACATGAGCCCCACATTGAAAAGTCTCTGCTGGGAAGTATTTCTTTGTTAGGGAGAAGTTGTGGTTCCCTTGGGATGGGAGAGGTCTGATGAGCATTTAACTAAGCCAACAAGGCATTACCCAGTGCACTGGCGATGGTAGCTGGTTTTCTTCACCTAAAGCAAACCAAACCAGGCATTTTATGGCACGGTGATTAGGGCAGTCTTGGGGATTGAAAGATATTGGAGTTCCGGTTCTCCCAGGAAAAGTAAAAATGCTGAATTTGGTGACTTGGCCCCAGTTAAGTGTGACCTGATGGAGCGAGCGCGCTGATCCCAGGGGCCTTGGCACGGCTTGGCTGTCTGGGTGCACACCCAGCACCAGGTAACAGTTGAACTTGCTCCGCGATGGAACCTTCCTCCATCCGTGTGAGGCAGCTGGACGTGTGCGTGGTGCTGCGTGGGCACCCCTCAGCCTGCTCTGCAGCCTGCTGGGGCCAGCTTAGCTGCTGTGGGATGGACAGGAGCTGTGCAGGGCTTTCTGGCATCGTCCTCCGTGACCACAGCATCTCCAAATCCGGGCTCAGTCTGGTGTGTGGATCCTCAGAACTGCTGAAATGTTCGACATGTTGAAATGCAGGAGTGCAAGCAGCAATCCAGGTGTCTGCCCGGGCTCCTGGGAAAAGGTATCGGAGCGTCAGAGGGGTTTTTTGTTACCTGTTGTAAGAAATGAGTAACTGTGCTGAAGTGAAGACAGCTGCCCAAGCCCCCCTGGCTTGACAGTCGTGCCCGAGCAAACACCTTTGTTTTGAGTAAGGAGATGCAATTAGACAAATCAATACAGAGGTGCTATGTAATTGTTTTCTTGGCATATGCTGTTATTCACTGTCATGTCATAGGCACGGTAGGGAAAAAAAATGAAGTAAAAATAGAGATCAGTGTTATTTCATTTTTTATTGCATGGAGAGAAAATGAAATTTAGAGGAAGTGGGTGTCTTGAAAAAGGAGGAGGAATATAAAAATCTGTGTGTCTGCCTCTAAACCAGAGGAATAATTTTTGAATTAGATTTATCCTGTTCCATTTGGCAGGCGAGATGGAGAAAGAGATTAGATTATTTAATTGTGCTTTAATTTAGATATTTCAGAAGTCATATTAGGGTGTTTCAATAGATTGGGAGAAGCAATCCAGAAAAAGCATCCCAATATTGACTCGCCTACGGTCTTCACCAGCGTATAGCAGTGCTATTCCATGTGTGATGGCCCTAACTCTGCCAGGGAGAGTCCTCTCTGGACACGGAGACATGGAGAACCCGAGAGTAGATAAGCCAGGCAATGTGGAAGGCATCCCATGTTGCTAACGAGGGTCCCCGTGGGAGATGCAGTGAGGGAAAGGAGCTGTGGAATACCTGGCAGTACCCCAAGGGCTGCTTTCAGGAGTGCCATTATAGTTCAAAAATGGAAAAAGGAATTGTCCTGGTACAAACACAAGTTAAGAGGGAGCTTTAGTACATTTACGTTTTATCTCTTTTCCATTAAATCTCTGCAGCCTCCACCCCAGAGAAACTACAGTGTAGGGAGTAATCACCTGCAAGCGGTGCCTGGAGAGCTCATCTCAAGCGTCAAAACAACTTCCACCAAGTTTCTGTGATTCTTGTAGGGAAGTGTTACAGCTGTAGCAGAGGGCTTCTGTTTCCTTCTCCGGATCACTCGGGTCAGAGACTGGTTCTGCTTGTGCTTGAAATTCCAGCGTGGTTCTGTGGCTCCCTAAAATGACAATGTTTGTCTCTGTGGCCAGTCTAGGCAGCTTGGTCTGAGACTGAGGGTTGTCATGGGCAGGAGCAAGGTGAATCCCCACCCCCCTTCTGTTTTTTCTGCCCTAAGACAGAGCACATGTTGTCATCCTGGGAAGCAAAGAAGCCAAGATCAGACTGTGCAGCCTTGCCATCCCTCCCAGGCCATTTGGAGTGTGGTTGCCACAACTCTCACTAAAGGTGTCCAGCCTGTCCCATCTCTGTCGTTCTCTCCTGATGTGCTGCTGGAGGCAGCGCAGGCTGATAGCTGCTGGGCCTGGGCCCGGGTTCCAGAGGGAAGACACCACCCTGAAATTAGAAGAGGGCCATAAATAAGTGTTACTGCTGATCTGGTATCAAGTGGCAGTGTTCCATTTGTTAGTTTTAAGTCTGATTGTGCGAGGGCTTTGGGGGGATGGGGAGCAGCAGGAGAAATGACAATCCCGTCGAGATGCCTGGGCTCTGGATGTGCTGCTTCATCACCCAGTCCATCACCACCTCTAGGCTGGCATGGACACGATGTGCTGCTTCATCACCCAGTCCATCACCCCCTCTAGGCTGGCATGGACACGATGTGCTGCTTCATCACCCAGTCCATCACCCCCTCTAGGCTGGCATAGTGTGTGCACAGAGCAGAGGCCTGCTGGGACCCAGCCAGCGGGAGAGCCTGGCGTTTACTGGTCTGCTCTGACGCCTCGTGCTGGCTGGCGTGGCTTCGTTTCGTCGACTCTGGTGGGGCTGCTCTGTGCCAGCTGCCGAGCACGGCTGCGGGAATGAAGCTTTGTTCAGAATGTTAACCCAGCAACCTCCTTGAAACCTCAGACCTTTCACTAGAGCCTTCGATTTGTGACAAATAATCTTCTACAACTTCAGAAAGCGAAAAATTCAGAAGAAGGAAAAGTGAAATTAGCCTTTCTGGTTTACAACTTCGTTTCTGTGTACAAGCCTTATTACAGCAGATTCCGGCCTTGCCAAGAACTATATAATTAGGGTTTTTTTCCCTCAATTAGGAGATTGTAAGGTTGCCAGAGAAAACATATTTTGAATGTATCTTTTATCACATGGATCAAAGATCACATGTATCTGTGCCTATAATGAGGAGCTCATGTGCTAATGTTCTGTAGTGGTCCAAAATTTACAACTGCAAAAACCTTTGATGTATCACTAATTGGTTTTAGCACCATAGATTAGGTGCTGAAATCAGTAGGCAAGAAACTGCGAGTAGTAGGTGGAGAAGGGATAATTCTGATTCTCACCATATGCTTTGAGAAATTTAAATCATTGCAGCATAAGTAGAAAAAGAAGGCAGAACTTGTTGCTTTTTTATTTTTAAGAGTCCCATAGATTATCTGTGTGATCCCAAAATATGCTTTATTCTAAACCATTTCTAAAAAATCTCCATTTCACAGTTTTTATTTCTGTAGAAACACCCATCTTGCCTGCAGTGTGCTGTGCATTCTAACACCTAATGCGTGGTGAGGAATGTAGTAACAGGGGAAAGATAGCTGCATAACACGTGGAAAGTGCCAAACCTTTAATTAATTTCAGGCACTATATTGCAAAATAGCAGGCTCCAGCTTATAGACTCCATCTATTCAGACTGGAGAGGAGGAGAAATTGTTGGTGCTGAGGGTGGGGAGAGCCTGTCCCAGGCTGCCCCGAGAGGTGGTGGCTGCCCCATCCCTGTCCCCATTGCAGGGGAGGTGGCCGGGGCTCTGAGCACCCTGCTCTGGCTGCAGATGGCCCTGCTCCCTGCAGGGGTTGGACTGGGTGGCCCTGAAAGGCCCCTTCCCACCCAGCCCAGTCTGGGATTCCATACCAGTCAGAGCCAGGGAAGGGGAGCAGTTGATGCAGTGTGGGGTCTTACAGTGGTGGCCCATGTTATGTATTTGATGGCTTCTTGGTTCTAAGGTTTCATTAGCCAGGCAGTAATGGAAATCCTTGGGCAACTGGCAAGCCAGGAGGAGAGAGAGCTCTAGTTGGGTGGAGATCTGTAGCACTGGTCTGCCCCAAGGAAGCTGCAGGGCCATGATGCAGCAGACCTGATCTTTGGCTTTGGAATACGCTCAAATACTCATTGCTGGGTTCTTCTTAATAAAATGATTTAAATCACCCCATTTTTACACAAGTTGTGCACACCCCCCTTCCCGTGTGCCTTGTTCTGGTTACCTCTTTATTCCCAGCACTAAGGGTTTGTGCTTACAACAGAAGTGTGGTAAACATTTTACCTGGATGCTCTTAATGAAAACAGCTGCATAGCCCCAGAGCAGCGATCCGGGGAACCCTTCTGCTTCGCGCTGCCCCCGTGGCTCTCTTTAACCCAGCAAAAGTTGGGCTGAACTTGTAATGTGTGACTCAACTGTGCAAGTTAATCTCCCTTATTTTCAGGGTTTGTTTTGTTTTCTTGTGTGTGTGTGCGGAAGTTGAGGCACATAGGTGGTTGGTTGCTTTTTGGTTTGGGGTTTTTTTTGTTATAATTGGGATTATTTTTTGTCACCAGTGGCAATCCAAGACCTGCTTGTTGTAGCATGGTGACCTAAAGCATTTCAGGACCCCTGACATTCACTACAAGGATTGTCTCTGTCGAAAGTGCAATCTGAACTAAACCAAGGTGGTGACTCCTTTCTGCTGCTAGCCATGGGTGTAAATGAGAGGCAGGTCCACCATTTATGAGTGACAGTCCTGCTCAGAAGTGTCAGGCAAGGCTTCCAGCGTTGTTCTTTGCAGTAAATGCTATCACTAATGCTCCTGTAAAGGAACAAAAGAGGCAAGACAAAATGAACAGCATTGCAGTAGGGTTCTCTTAAAAGCGAACCACGGGGTGTCCTCGTTTGATGGCAGGGGGAGAGCTGAAGGCAGCATTGATATCTGTCCTTTTGGGTTTCATTCAGATGCTCACTGCTGACTTTGATGGTGTCCTGAAAGTGCTGCTTCCTTTGTTGATTCTCCACTTTAGTTCACTAATTTAATGTAAGTTCTTCATGCATTTTTCACATACATTTTTCCCAGCTGATCATCTTGCTTTTATCTCCATAGCAGAGCAGCACGCTCTTACATCAAACAGATCTTTACTGAGATCATTTTTCATCACCATTACCCTCCTTACCTTTACTCATGAAAAAGTATTGCCTTCTCCTCTGTTCCCCCTGCACCCACTTGCTTTAAATATTCACTTTGCAGAAAAAATCAGATAGTAGTGTGGTGCTTCTGCATGCATGTGCAGCACCGTTGAGCAACGCAGGTGACTTCCGTACACGGTGGTGGTTGCAGCATCTTGCAGCTCACCTGTGAAGTGTTTTGCTTCTCATGATAGCCCGCTGCAGGAATGGGACCTTCCACCCATACGTGGAGTGCCGTGGGGGCAGTGGTGGGGGGTGGTGGAAAGCACCTGTTGTTTCAGACAGAGATGTTATGGATTTCTACGGAGCAGTTGGGTGAATTCTTTTCAATAAACGCAGTGCAGGCTTAAACCTGGACTAATGGGCTTGCTGGGGTCGGTGGGCGAAGGCAGCGTGATGGAGAGAGATTGTTTCTACCGGAAGCAGAATGGATTTTATTTCCCCTGAGCCTCTACTTGGGGTGGATCCATCTAGCTTTGCTCCGCTGCTGCTGCAGCGATGGATGGTGTCTGAGCAGAGCCTGGCACCAGCTGCTCTCCTCTGGCCAGCTTCCGCCTGGTGGCACTGATGTGCTGGATCCAGCGTGCCAGTGCTGGAGATCCTCCCGGGTACAAACACCTCCGTGGGGACGAGCGGTGCACGGGGCACCAAGCTTTCTGCCATCTCCTCCACGTGCTTATCATAAAAGGTTCTGCTCCACAGCAGCAAATCCTCACTCGTGGCAAGTTTTCCTGCTCTCCCAGGTCCCTCTGACGTTAGCTTTAACACTGGTTGTAGGGTGTTGATCCAAAGGCAATCTCTCTTTCCCAGTCACCAAGGATCAAGTGTCCATGGTAATATCCTTTGTTAGGCTGGATCACACAGGGCTGACCTGAGAGGTCAGGATCCCTTTTTCTTCTCAAGGCTGTAGCTGAGAAGCGTGTCCCTTATGTTGGGCTTCACGGTGAAAGCCTAAAGAGTGGAGGACACACAATTATCCCAGAAGACACAAGTCTTGTTGAACCTCTTTGCATGTAGCTTGTTATTTCTGAGATTTGCTGTCAAAAACAGCACTTAAGGTACTCTGTAAACACGGTGTTTGCAGCTGTATAATACCTGTAATTTATGTATCCAGGGCAGCAGAAATGATGGAGTGTCCTTATTCTAACACTACTGATGCCAGTTCATAGCTTGGCGTGGTGTTACTTGCACCACCCAGCTCAGATTGTGTCAGATAAGTTTCTCAGGTGCAGCAAAGAGCACTGAGAAGAGGAGCTCTGGCTCCCAGTCGAGTCCCTGGGAGCTGTGTGCCCCCAGAGAGGGCTGGGGGAAGCTCTGTGGACAGCCTGGATATGGTGCTTTTACCAGCCGTGACTGTCTGTTCAAACATCACCGGAGGAAAGGGCTCTGTGAGCTTCAGCAGAGGTTTGCAGCTTCAGGAGGGCAGAAGTAGCACAAAGACTGAGATATTGTAATTAATTAATTGTGTGTGCACCCAGCAAAGCTACCGTGTTTGGGGAGAGAGCGGGTGGTGCTGGCAGCAGTACCAAAACCCCCCTGAGTGTGGATGCTACTGATGGTCACGTGTCGGGAGTAATTCTGGTGGAGTGTTCTCTGTCCTTCTCTGGCTCCAGGATTCTCTTGCTTACGAAGGGTGGCAAGTTAACCACCTTTGAGTAGCTGCACTGCAACAGCAATTGCATTAAATCTGAAATGTACCAGCTGATACAGGCAGGGAGGAAATTAGAGATAGGTTTGCTAGTGGGGCAAGCTCCCTAGAAAGAAGAGATGAGTTTGCTTCCCAGAAAGTACTAGTGTGGTGCAAACTGGCATTCCACAGCCACTGACTATCACAGTGATGAGAGTGGCATCACTGTGCCTGCTGACTTAAAAATAGAAGTGGTGTCAGTGTGGAGGGAAGGAATGGGAAAGGAGAGAGTTCCCAAAATAGGGTGTGCAGAGTATTTCCGTTTTCTCTTTGAAGTGTTGTGGATTATGTTGGTATCAGAAAGATTTCAACCTTCTAAACCTACTTGTGGTGCTTGCCTCTAGATTTGGGGTGCTCACGGACCGATGTACCCTCGGCTGCCTGTGGACACGTCCTCGTGTTACAAATGGGAGCAGAGCCTGTGTACAAAAGCTCCTGGGAGTTGCTGTTATTGAACAGCACTGGGGCAAGATGGGAGCAAGGTGCTGCACGATGAAAACAGAGACATCCGTGGCTGTAGCAGGACAAAGCACCTCTTACAGTAGGGAGAGCAGGTTTGACTCTGAAACTCGGGTAGAAATGAGAGTGCTCCAGGCACCAAAGGGCAAGCAGAGTGTTTTGAGCANCCGAACGAAGCTTAGAGGTCAGCGCAGGCTGAGCCTTGGCCGTGTGGAGTCACCTGCCCGTCACATGTCCCCCGCATCACCGCTGTGCGGGGCACAGAGCTGGGCAGCACTGTGAGAGCCTGGCTGTCACGGGGAGCTAGGCACTGTTACACTGCTGGATGTCTTCCCAGTGCCAGGAGTCAATGAAATGACAGACAAGGCAGAGCAAAGCAGATAACCCCAGTAGACCATTCTGTGGAGTCCTGGCAAACAGCCTCAGACGGTGCAACCCAATTAAGTTTTCTTTCCCCGTTCTCTGGGGGGTTTGAGTGTTTAAGGTTATAGACACTTTTCAGAGGATTGTAAATAAATTAGAGACATGCAAAACTTTGGCAAAGCAAATGCCTGTGAAGTAACTGTTACCGTTGTGAACAGGGACCTCGGCCCTGTGAGAGCTGTGACCCCTCAGAACCCAGAAGCTAGCTTAAAGATTCAAGTATTCTCAATGTGACATCTTATTTCTGAGACAGTGTCTGGGCTCAGCTGGGAAACAATGATCTGTGTCCTTGCACCCCGGAGGTGATACCAGACTGTCTTTGTCCTGTGCTGTTACAGTTTGAGCTTTGCCACACTTACTGCTCCAGTCCCCGAGCTAAACAAACAGGGAAAAAAAAAGGGAAATAAATCCAAAAAGAATACCAGAGCAGGTGGACATCCATATTTATTTGACAAATGCAGATGCTGGGAATTCTGTTGGACTGCAAGTTGGTCAGGCGTCTAACCTGCCTGTTCGCTGTGCTCTCTGGGAGCCACAGTGTGACAACGTAACTGCTGATTAAACCTGGTGAGGCTGAGAGATGATCTGGTGGAGTAGAGAGAGCACAGTGGTTGTGCATTGAGGGAAAAAGTAACTCCACGGGAGCAAAATGGTTCTGTAACTTTTCTACAGGCTGAGCTCCTTGCGAATCCATCCCTCTCTTCCATGTCTTGACAACACACAGAATGAAGGAATGCCCAGGTCCTGACATGAGGTGCTGAGCTCCAGCAGCACAACACAGATTGTTCCTGTAGAATCTGCAGACTCCAAGGAACAAATCTGCTGTCCCGGGGGAATGATCCATGGGAGGAAACAGGGATCGGTTGGTCTTTAGATACAGCATCCCCATTTCAGTCCAGAAAGCAGGAGGGAGAGCTGCCCGGGAAGGGCCATGTGGACAGGAAGCGGGCGTCCGGAGGCAGGGGTGCAGCTGAGGGCAGTGCACAGCAGCACGCCTCGCCGAGTCGGGGTCAGGGGGTGTCTGCCCTGACTGCCAGGGCACCGGGGCTCCTCTGCAAAGCCTGCTCTGAGCACAGAGCTTTGGGCACTGCAGAAAACAGCTCTTCAGGGGAGAGAAGCAGGAAAACTAACAGAGGAAACATGGTCAGGGAGGGAAATCCCAGCATGTTCAGTGTAAAATCAGGTTTTGCTTTGGTTAAGGGGGATCTGGCTGTTAGCTGACACTGTGTGGTGTGTTTTGGAGTTTTCATAAGGAACAGGCAGTTTTCCTGAGCTGTTGTAAAAAACCTTACTGACAGTAGCCCAGGTACTACTCATTATCTTCAACGTCCACGCGCAGGCTCTGCAGGTTTATTGTATGTAACCTGAATATGAACTTATGTTGCAGTTTTCTTTCAAAAATGACTGGGACTTTTCATCCAATAACCTGGTCTTTTGCGTGCCTTAGCTCAGAGCTTTGCTCTGCAGTGTTTCCCTGGAAGTCCCTCTCAGCTGGGGCTCTTGGTTCCGCTCAGCGTGAGGATGAAGCTGCATCAGGGCAGAAGGGGATGACAGTAGAGTTGTGTCCAAAACGCAGCAGAAGTTTCAGCTGCTGTATGAGATGATGGGCCCCGTGTCTTCTGGAAGACAAGAAATGCTGTTGGCAGCTGGAAAGGGTTTCCTCGCAGGTGCTACTACCCAGTGAAAGTAAACTACAGAGAGTAATGTAACACTACAACAGGCTGTGCCTATAAGGTGTTTGTGCTCCGGGGCAGCAGTTCAGGGCTGCAGCATTTGCAGAAGCACGCCAGTGCCTAAATGTCATTAATAGAAATAACTTCACAATCCCTTTTCATTAAGATGGTGCATTAGTCAGTGCGTTCCACAAATGTTAATGGATCTGTCTCTTTGGGCTGCTCATTTATAGCACCTCCTGAGCACTGGGTGGTTGAGAAGCAGCAGCTACGTGCGGTTGGCTGGATGAGTCACGTGGCAGCACTGTGTGTGTGTTGGTGTGCATGTTGGTGCTTGTAAATGTAAAATCTTGTCGCCGTGTGAATATTCATGCATGTTATATTGATATTCTCTTCTTGTAAATAGCTGTGCCAGCAAAACCCTGGTTTATGGATATTTGCAGAAGGGGAACAGATAAAAGAAGCAGTATGTTGGAGGTAAATAATCTGAACATTTGTGGTAATATTGAGACTAAATATTTTTGCAGGCTTTGCCTATCCTTGCATAAGAACAGCTTCCCTGTAGATGAACGAGAGTTTCTCCTGTAGCCACCTCCTTGCCTCCAGGGGGAAGCACAGAATCCCTCCTATCCCAAAGTATTTGGGCAGGTCTGACCTGCTGCACCCAGCAAAGTCAGACAGCTCTCCAGGGGGCATCAGGCTGTGGGGCAATGTCAAGAAGGGTGACACATGTGGAGTGTAAGAGGTGAAACCAAAGCCCTTCAAGTTGCTTCTAATATACTTCCAAAAGAGGACTGTCCTCAAGTCAGCACATTCTGTGATCACATGATCTTGAAAATTTGATGTCTGTTCTCTTGGCGTTGACCTTGCTCCCTGCAGCTCTCTGCATTCCACTCTTCCTGCAATTTATGATGTAAACCAAAGTCACATACTTGTAAGTAAGCTGGGCTTTGGGCTTGACGTGCGGCTGCAGCTCTGCAAAGAATTTCTGCTTTTCCTACCTGTTGGAAGATATTTTGCCCCCAGAGATCAGTGAGTTTCCCAACTACATTTCCTGTCAGCTCTACGGAGACCCAAGTGCACAGGCCTCTTTGCCTAGCTCTGCCAGCAAACTGGGGGTCCTCAAATGGCAGTGACCGAGGGGGAGCGCGCGTGTGCCAGGGACCGGGGACCAGCGCCAAACTGGGGAGCTCTCCAGCCAGTGATCTACTCAAATGCTACTACAGGAGTAATGCCCTCCTAAGTCCCTGCCTCCTCTTGGGAGGAACCTTGCTGAGCATTACCTGGTGTGCAGGACCACGCCTGTTGCCTGGGGTCCTCTGCTCAGGCAGCAGAATTTGAGGGGATGAGGATGAGGAGATGAAAGAGTGCAGAGGAAAATGGGGTCTTTGAGCCCGAAACTGCAGTGTGTGAAGCGTGCCTGTTTGTATAGACTTTGGCTACTGGAGTCAAGTGCTTGTGACTCTGGGGATGGGAGGAGCAGCCGTGACATCTTGTAGCTGTTGCCTCTCGGATGCGGAGTGCTTTCGCTTTACTGGAGAGACCACTGGCTAAGGACCACTGGCCAGAGCTAATCCCGCTGCCTCTGAAGCTGGTTTGAGCACGTGCCTCACCAGTTTGGATAATGACACCAGTTACTGATGGGGAAGTGTAAGAACCGTGCAAACATGGTGTGTCACACACAGGCCCAGCATTGCCTGGAGAGGGACTCCCCCGTCTGCTACCACCTCACTTGCTACAGCTCTCGGTGAAATGCCTCGCTCCATGGGCAGTGTGCAGCCCAGCCCAAAACGTGATGGTCCTCGCTGCTGTAATCTCAGCTGGCCATGCCCTTTTTTCCCTCTCTTACCAGAGCTGTCAAGGGCTTAACAGCTTTCTTGTGCTTGCATGATTATTTCAAATCACCTCTTCAGTAACTTGGATTTTTACCCGGTGTTTGATAGTGCTTGAACTTGCAAGGATGCTGGTGAAAAGCTTTGCTGTGTTTCTTGGTTACAGCTTTCCTATGTGATTTGCAAAATGAAACGCAACATCTTTCTCTTTGACCTTGTGACCACTGCCTGTCCCCCAGGGTTGGCTCCCTCCACCTCAAGGATTGTCTCTGCCTCCCCTGCATCATTTTCACCTCATTCCCTCTTTCTGTTATTTCAGAGACCTTTGAATAACAGTTCTTTGAACGACTCTGCTGGCTACCAGCTTCTCCTCCTCTGCATTCATGGCAAATGCTCCACCAGCCGAGCTCTGATCTCGGTCACAAATCTTCTCCGCTCTGGTTAATCCTGCTCCGAGGATGGCAGCGAGGCTGCTGCTGGGCTGTCTGACTGCTCTAGCCCTCGCCTGCTTTCATTTGCTGGTGAGATTTTGTGATAAAAGCACATCATCTGCCTGATAAATTTCTGTGATTCTTTTACTGGGCGAGTGTGTTGCTCGTAAGGATGGTGAGCAAACACTGGCAGCTTTAGTACAGAAATCTGTTAGTCTACTTTTCTCTCCCTCCTTCTTAAATTATCTGACTTTCTAATCAGCTTGTGGTTCACTATTAGCTTAGAAATTCTCTGAACTTACCTGGATTTCCCAGTGCAGTCCTTATTCCATTTTAACTCCTGCAAGGTCTATGCTGGAGGATAGCCAGTTAAACCCATCGTTGAACTGGTACCTGGTTCATGTTCCTCTCACCATAACCTGCCCCAGGCACATGGTCTCTCTCCTGGCTGCTGCTGCTCCTCTGATGAATGGTGTGGCAGAGGCAAGGCTCAGCGAGCAACCCCATCTCCATCCACCCCTCCCTGCACTTCTGCTTGGCCTTGGACCTGAGTTTAGTAGAATCAGAGAATTTTTTTATGTTGAAAAATCATCAAGTCCAGCTGTTAATGCAGCGCTGCCAGGGCACCACTAAACCACGTCCCTCGGCACCACATTTATGTGTCGTTGGAACCCCTCCAGGGGTCACGGGGACTCCCCCCCCCTGCCCTGGGCAGCCTGGGACAGCCCTGGACAGCCCTGCAGGAGGGGAAGAAATTGTTCCTCATCTCCAACCTCAACCTCCCCTGGGGCATCTTGGGGCTCACTCTTCTTCTCCTATCTCAAGTTCCCTGGGAGCAGAATCCAAACCCCCGGCTCCACCCTCCTGTCAGGGTTGTTGAGAACCAGAAGGTCTCCCCTGAGCCTCTTTTTTTCCAGGCTGATCAACACTGTGTCCCTCAGCTGCTCCTCAACAGACTTGTTCTCTAGACCCTTCCCCAACTCTGTTGCCTTTCTCTGGGCATGCTTCAGCCCCTCAATGTCTTTCTTGCAGTGAGGGGTCCAAAATTGCACCCATAATTCAAGGTGTGACCTCACCAGTGCCAAGTACAGGTGGATAATCTCTTCCCAAGAAAAGTGCAAAGGAATGGTGCAATCCATTCTAGACTATCTGTCCTCAGAAATAACTGATATTGTAGGAGAGCATGGCCCTGCCTAAAGCATTTGGCAAGAGGAGACATGGAGAAAATACACTGACATGGGAAATGGAAAGAGTATGTCTGTGTTGCTGGTGAGAACCAGTGCTGCTTCCCTTTGGAGTAAGTCAGAGGCCAAGACTCAACTCTACAAGGTGTTTATTCAGTAGCTGTGAAATATCTGCTTGACCTGTCACTTCAATAACCAGGGCTTTGCAAGTTGACAGCCAGGTGTATTTGTCTTGAGTTTTTGAACAACACCTGGCTCTGATACTGGTAGCCCCACGGAGAACAATATTAATTCATAAAGCAGGGCTGCAGATACCCACCCTCTCTGTCCTCCCCTTATCAATATTCATGTGCCATAGTCCTGACTGGCCTCTCAAACTCTTCTGTTGACACTGGGTTTTGACCCGTGGGTCTCGGAGGTGCAGAGATGCAGCGTGGTTGCTTGGCAACCTGAACACACAAGTTCACTGGGGGAGGTGAACAATTTTTTAAGGAACATTTTCCCTTTTCTGTTTCTGAGAGCACGGATGACTCAGTATGGTGCCTGATCTGGGGTTTCGGAGCCATAAATCCGGGTTTTATGGATGCAGAGCTGTGCTTGGCAGGGCGGGGAGGGGAGTGCCTGACATGGCTTCCTCTGACCTCAGGGATGGGGTAATTTTGTGGAGGTAAACAAGTATTTGAGAGTTGGGGTTTTACCTCCGACAAAAATATTGGGAAGGACCCTTCCTCATAAGACATCCATTTATTTATTTATTTAATCACCTCTCTGTGAAGGCAGAGTGCCAATCCCAGCCTGGGTAAGCTGCTGCAAAGAGGGGGAGGAGGAGAGTGCTGCCTTCTGCTTGTCTGCCTGCTCTGGGGAAGACCAACCCACCAGCTCTCCTGTGAGGATTTCTGCTTGTGAAAGGCATGGTAGATGCCATCTTGTCTCCCATGTAGCAAGTGATAGAACAAGAGGAAATGGCCTTGAGTTGCACCAGGGAAGGTTTAAGTGGGACAGTAGGAAAAACATCTTTCCTTCCAGGGTTGTCCAGGGCTGTGCCAGGCTGCCCAGGGCAGGGGGGGAGTCCCCGTGACCCCTGGAGGGGTTTCCAAGCCCCCTGTGGAGCTGTGGTGCTGAGGGCCAGGGGTCAGTGGTGCCCTGGCAGTGCTGGGGGTGGTTGGACTGGATGAGCTGAAAGGTCTCTTTCAAAAGAAACAATTCTGTGGTTGTATGATTCATGTTCCACCATCCTCTGCGTGGCAGACAGCTTTTTACAAGCATCTCCATCCACTGCATTGCACAAGTCCATGCATATGTGGAGCTTATGGAAAGTCTCAAGCCATGTGGGAGGACGATAACCAGCCATTTAGCAAGGTTTCAGACCTGCCAAAGCTTGCCAAAGACCAGCAGCTTCATCACTAAGGTCAGCGAGCCTCTGAGCTTCTTGCTGAGCATCTGTTCTGGCACAGGTTCCGTTCTCAGAGAAAGAGTTTCTGATCCGAGTGTTCCTCCTTGTATAGTTCTGTGTAATTCTTATAGTTATGTATTTAATTATCTTATATTTGTTAAGAACTATAATTTTATAATTCTTAATTCTCCGTGTAATTCTTTCCACTGGGTTTATAAAGCCTCTGGGAAATTTGCTGCCTCATTGTAAAAAGGAATGGGGTAATTCAGTCGGTGTGTGGGAAGGTGCGTGCGCCTGCCCCTTGGCTTGAAGGAGATTTCAGGCAGAGCTAAGGGACACTAGGAGCAGCCAGGTTTTGGAAGATCTAGACGTGTCTGACATCTGCACCGTGCCTCCAACCCTTGCTGCGAACCGGTGTGAGGCACAGTGGATTAGGCAGCCTCCAGGCTGACTTCAGTTCTGAATCTGGTGCTCTCGTGTTCTTTCCTCCAAAGCAGCAGTCAGCTCATCCATCAGGCTGTCAGCAAATTGTCCCTGTGCCATTTATTAGTCTCACTTTTCATACCCCAGGTTCTGTTGCGGTGTGAATTCAGTCGCAGATGAAGTCTAAGACCCAATATTCTGCAAATAACGTACCCAAGGACGAGTTAACCGATAATAAACCCATGGTACCTCAACTGGGTACGTGGTGCGAAGTGAGTGCTCTAGAGAGGACTGTGGCTGGAAATTCTGACTTAAAAATACAGTCTGTAGGTCTGAGTTGGTTCCTCCTAGGTGAGCAGCACAGGCTCTAAGTTAACAGTGACACCACACGGTTTGTCTGGCTGTCGGTTCCAGGGAGAGAATTGGCTGTGGAAACAAACGGGCAGCCTGCAGCGGTATCCCGGAGAGAAGGCTGCTTTGGTGCAGCACAGCCTGCTCCCCACTAGCAAGCAACAGGAACAAGTCTCATGGAATATTTTATTCAAGAACTTTTGTGCCAAGTTTCCTGCAGGGCACGGTGCTTCGTGTTGCCACCAGAGGCTGTGGATTATAGACAAAAGCAAAGTAGATTTGAAAAAGGAGCCAGGATTTGTGTCGTGCTGCCTTTCCTCACGTTTGTTTTCGCTCAGCGATCCATCAGCACAAACCAAACCTTCAGTGACAGAGGCCTGCGACGCAGGAATCTTTCCAGCTTGTCTTCCTTTAAAAATAAAGTGAAGGAAAATGTTTTGACACACCATCTTCTTATCTCCTAGAGATGGTCGGTGAGACAACAACAAAGTTATGGCGGAAGAGAGAAGTTGCTCGGCTGATGCAGGAGCGGTTGAATTTTTGTCCTCCTCTGCCTTTCTAGCAGGTGACGTAGTGTACAAGGAGTGAAAGCTGAGAGGTGATAAGATTATTTATTCACCACGTCTGTCAGCGGCTGGTCCTTCCGTGTAGATGTAGGAATCCCCGATGGGTAGAGGGGGCTCAGTACAAATATGCGCAGCTTCCCTGGGGCTGAGTTCACATCCCTGATGCCAGCTGCAGACTTTATCAGTTTATTCAGAAAATACAGTACTGATAGCAGAGAGACAACTGTCTTCCCCTGCAAAAGAGGGTTGCTTGTCTTGTGGTGGGAACTAAATCCACCCAAGGATACTGGATAAGGTCAGACGTGCTCTTCTGGTTCTTCCCACGGAGCAAGGGCTCTGGCAGGGAGCTCACCCACGACGCGTCACGTCAACGCGCGGGGCGCTGACGCACAGCCGGGTCTCGCTGCGGGCTTGGGATGAAGTCAGGATTTGCCCAAAAGCTTGAAATCTTCCAGGTTTGATGTGCAGTGATATGAGGAGTGTATGTACATTTTTATGGCTGTTTGGGTATAGAATATATTTTAGTGAGCTTGTCTAATTCTGCACTTTGATTTTAGGTTTATTTCTTAGTGCCGAAATGTGGGGAAAAGCCGTTTGAGGCTCTGAGACAGTGGTTCCCATTAACCTTGGCTCTTGGCAGGTACTAAAGAGAGAAGCAGGATACGAATGTCATTTCCTTGTCCCTCTTGGATTTTTTGATATCTACATCTTGTGTGTGCAAGGCCTGTGTCTGTCTCAGTGCTTGTGCTCTTCCATACGAGAAGCTTGCAGGAGGGGTGTGGGGGGAAGGTGGCTGTTTCTCCAAGGCTGCTTCCTTGCTGTGTGGTCAACACAGCATTAGGATCTTCAAAATTATCTCATAAAACAATTATTAAAAAAAAAACCACAAACAAAAAACAACATCCAGTCAGCAGAAAGAGGGGGGCGTTGTGGGTGTGGGGGGTGTCTGTGGAATCTGACTTTTAAAATAAGGAGAAATAATTTCATCTGAAGTTAGAGAAAATAAATCAATAAAAGTAATTTTGTGTTATATGTGAAGATTTCAGTCCTAGCTCTCAACTTTCTGTCAGTTTTACAGCTTTAATTCACTTACAGAATTTTAAATTGAACCCATTTGTGTCTGGTCATTCTCTCTTGAGATAGTTTATCAAACCTGGCTTTGAAATGCATCATCCAGCTAGGCAGGGGCTTGGTAGCCCCCCAGCCGTGGCCACATCATGTGGTGTGAGAGGGCATGCTCAGGGCTCCGGGTGGAACTGGAGGCACTGGGGATATTGGCTGAATCACACCTGGGCTTTGCAGGTCAGTGGTGTGTGTGGAGTGGCCGGGGAGTTTGAGCTCTGTGCACCCAATTCCCAGGTGGATGTTGTGGAAATGCCACCAAGTGGAAGTGACACGATGACAAGTGTTTTCTTTTCTCATAAGGCATCTGCCTCCCAAAGCTTGGACTCCTGTCACTAGAGACAATATAAGCTTCATCCGGCGTATCTACAGGTGACTGTGCCTCAAACTAAAGCCTTTCAAAAACATCTGAAGAAAACAGAACACAGAAAGAAGACTCCTAATAACTTCACAGGGCAGGGGTGGAGTCACCATCCCTGGAGGCATTTAAATGGTGTGTGGACGGGGTGCTCAGGGACGTGGTTAGTGGGGAGCTTGCAGTGTTGGGTCGAAGGCTGGACTGGATGATCCTGAAGGTCTTTTCCAACGAAAGATGTTCTGTGATTGTGTGATTCCGTCAGCGTATCTGCCCTTCAAACCTGAGTGCTTGCTGTCTGCCTTGCAGTTACACGTGAGTTGGTGGCTATTGGCTCAAACTCAACCCACATCCAGCTGTTTCCTGCCATGTTCCCTGCAGAACTTTGCCCCTCGCTGCCTTGCCGTGGCAGCTGCGGTTTGCCATGGAGCAGTGCAGCACACACCGCAGCGACCCAGGGACGGTGGGAAACAGTCCCCGCATTGCTGCAGCGCCCCAGCAGCAGCCCTCTCACCTGGCTCATTGCCTTTGAAATGGGCTGAGGAGAGCGGTGGCTTTCGTGTAGTGATAATCACAGAATCACAGGCTGGTAGGGGCTGGAGGGGTCCTCGGGAGATCATCTGGTCCACCCCTCCTGCTCCAGCAGGGTCACCAAAGCAGGGGCCCAGGATCATGTTCAGGCCGGTTTGGAACGTCTCTGGAGGAGGCTCCACAGCCTCTCTGGTTTGTCAGTTCTTTGCTCTTTCAGGCCTTGCTGAATGCATCCGGGAAAAGCAAGTCCTCTGCATGAGCAACCTTTGCCCAGGGGGACAGAATGAACCCCCATCTCCACTGGAGACAGCTTTGCAAACTCCACGCTCAAGCATTGCCAAGACCCGCTGAAGGTGAAAGTGCCGGAGCCACTCCGACCCCCCCATAAGCGAGCTAATTCGTCTGGAAGCGTTAAACCAAGAGGC
>VWZY01004375.1:208939-233231 GCA_013399075.1 Chloroceryle aenea
CCGGGGGCTGAAGCGCCCGTGGTTTCTTCGTGCGTGGCCATCGGAAGAGGAGAACCGGGGCAGGGCTGGGTGGAGCTGGCTCCTCGCTGGGGTTCGGCACCGGTCTGCTTCCCACGGGGTCTGCAGGCCGGTTACGGCAGCCCCCTGAGAGTCTCCCCCCTTGCTGGTGGTTCCGTAAGTATGCCAACGGGGAAGGCGCAGCCTCAGCCCTCTGAGGGGAGTGCAGCTGACCTGGGCCGCTCTCGGAACGCCACAGCCTGGGGGGAATCTGAAATCCAGCCTCCCAGAGCAGACCTGCTGGCATGAGGAGCAAAGGGTGGGAAAAGATGGAGAAAACCCCAGCATCCAATGAGAGTCTGCCTGATAAAGCGAGCGAGCTCCTGCCCGCGCCATTGTGCGCTTTGTTTACTCGTGGCGTCATTAAAATTGCATGTGGATCCGATGGCTGGATTTTGTTAATGGCCCACACAGGGACAATCACTGCTGAAGCCTGAACACTGTGATCAATTTTCCCTAATTATTACTTTGTAACCGTTTCTAATTTGACAGCTCCTGCTGAACAAGGGTTCATTTGTTTTGCTTCCTTGTTTCGTACAAGGAGCCATCAGATAAGCACAACAGCAGAGCATTAATAAAGGAGCCCGCTAATTTGAAGCATACATTAATCGCACGTTAAGAGCATATAATGGCCTTCATTAGGGCTCCTGGAAAGTTTTTTCATTGCAGAATCCCTTTAACAGGTATAAATCATGGGGCTGTGTTGCTCACCCTACAAGGACCAGGAAAATTATCTAAGTCCCTGTGGCCTGCAAGTCAAGAATGGAGCGGACAAAGAGGTTTCCACTTTGGCTCTGTTCTGTAACTGTCAGAAAGATGGAGAAAAGATGGATATGTTTGCTGACAATGAAGTTGTTTCTGAGTTTCTCAGGGAGCTTAGGAGGGTTTCGTCGTTTCCCTCGGGACAGAAACATGAGGGATGGTCGGGTCTCTCGGAGAATGTGGTGTAGCCGGTGGCTTTTGAAGGCCTCGACAGAGTGATGCAAGAATGGGTGACGGCACGGGGCAGCGAGTCCAGGCCCCCGCTGGCTCAGCCAACCCTAGCAACATTTCTCCCATGAACTCACAGAGTTCTTTCTGAAACGTATGAGGGCTTTTAATTTTGATCCCTTTTTATTCCTCTAAGCTCATTTTGGCAGGCTGTTCCAAAACTTCATGTTATTGACTGCCTTAAAATTTGTGTCACGGGGAAATTTTGTTATCTTGCTCTTCTGCTCCCCATCAGCCCCTTCCGTGTTCACCTGGTGATACAACTGGTCCCTATCTGCGGTCTGAAAGTGTTTGACAGTGGTATGGTTGTTTCCGTGCCTCCATCCCTGCCCCTACACTGACCTTTATGGTTTTTTTCTGGTGTTTACCCCAATTTATGATTATTTTTTTTCCAATTTCAAGCTTCATTTTGCTAAGCTAAACAGGACAGGCTGTTTTGGTCTCATTTGGTGAGAAAGGCTCATTCCCTTCCTGCATTCCAGTCTGTCTTTCTGAGTGTGAATGATTTGGGTGATGAATTGCAGAAGGGATTTCCTCAGTGTTTTGCACAGTTGTATTAAAACCTCTTTGATCTCCCCTGGAAATACTGTAACTGATAAATCCTTGGATTGTTCCAGTTTACTTCTTTCTCTCTTTCTTGCTGGGTTTTGGTTTTGTTTTCTTTTTTACTTAGTGTTGCAGCACTTTGTAGCTCTCCTAATAATGCACTGGTTTGTCCAGACGTGTTCATCATTTTTAGCTCTCAGCTGATGATGACTCAGCTTGGAGCAGTCGTTTTTGCTGCCTTTTTACCAAGGCATGATTTGCACTTGTGCACATTGTGCTTTTGAATTTAAACTCTTTCTATCTTTCCAAGCCCCATGATCATTCAGCCCCATAAAATATTCTAATCTTCCTCAGATATTGGCAGTGCCTCAAAATTCCTGTCACCGGGAAGTCCGCTCACCTCGCGCTGCTCGCCTTCACCAGCTCCTCACTCGCTGATTTATCCGGCTCCTGTCTTCTCCAGGGTGCTCTGCTTTAACGTTCTCCTGAAGGTCTCACGGACTAGGTAGGTTGCTCCTGCTTACTCTAGGCCTTTAATCACAAAGTACAGATATCAAATTGACCTCATGTAGTCCACGGCAGTTTCTCCTGTTTCCCCTTTCCTCTCCGTTCTTTATCCTCTCCTTCACAGTTTGATCTGGAGCCCTGTGTAGCACGGAGCTCACACTGATGGGCTTGTGGTTGTCTGAAACATTGCATATTCTTCAGTACAGCTCCTGAAGGTCTTGTTCTCCCCTTGCACGGCAATATCCCTTCTCATTTTTTCAGTGTCTATTTAGTGAACAAAATGGTAAATAAAGGTCAACCATGGCAAGAAAAAATGGCACTGTTTGAATACTCTGGTTTGCACAGCCCAGCTCGTTCAGCACCACGAGACCTCTGCCTAAATATGGCTGGGAAACCTTGTTTGAGGGCTTCTCTTTACACAGAGAAGATGAAAATGGATTCTAGTGAAGGGTTCATTGTAACACACAACCACGGACTCCTTCCTGTAGGAATCTGTCTTGCTCGGTGATGTCCTGGTTGTTTCCTGCAGCGTGACTCAGGCTGGTGTGATGAATGAGGCTCTTGCTGGTGAAGCCCCTGCTCCATTCATCTGAGGAGCTGGAGAGTGTGGTGAGGGATTGCTGGGAAGAGAAATGCAGCCTTGTACCTGCTGCTGGTAAAGAACACTCCAGGGACAGATTAGGTGTCTCCTGACCCCCACCATAAAGTCACATTTGTCACAGTAATTTTGTCCTCCTGTCCAGGTACCTCGTTTGGGATGCCTGGGACCTGTGAAGCGGAGCTGCAGAACACCCCCAAGGGCTACTGGCAGAGCAGGGAGATGGACACCTTCCACCCACAGCCCCTCTCTGCCTGATACCCAGTGTGACTGATACCTCATAACAGGCATTCTCTTTTTGGTTTTATTTTGATGCCCCTTTAGAGTCACAGCACACTGGTCACCATAACATTTCCTGCTGAGTTGGAAGCTCACGGGGACCCTCCCTGCAGTTCTGCCAGCAGCCTGTGCTGCACGTGTTGATTTGATGTTCTCAGCATCTCTTTACTTTCAAATGTACTGTAAATAGATGTCTGTACATCATGCTTAACAAGTTCTAGTCTCTTCAGTTTCAAGTTTTATCAGAGCTGAGTTCAGACAAGTGCTCGACAGCCCTGGAAGTCGGGTGTCTGATCCTGTAGGGACACGATTGCTGTCTGTGGGACCTCCCGTGAGAAATGCCCACTGGGTGACTGGAGCTCTTTCAGACAGACAGCTTCTGCACTTCTGTGAGCCCTGCAGTTGTGGAGTAGACCATAACGTTAGGAGACTGTGCAGAAGAGCTTAGCTCCCCTTGACAAAATAGCTGGGCATCTGAACTGGATCTTTTTTACCAGTTCTGAAATAAAACATCTTCTGATGAAATTCCATTAAAAATCCAAATGTCATTGAAAACCAAAATTCTTTTGATGTCTGGGAAGAAAGTGAGCATTTTATTTTATTTTTTCTCAAGAACTCAGAAAACTTTAAAACTCTGAAAAGAATTTTTCCATGGAATTTTTTTTTAGTGGAGTAGTAATTCTGGTCTGCTCTCTTCGGAGGATGTGCAGAGGAAAAAGGTAAATTTAAAGGATACCAGAGTTCCTTCCAAATGACTTAAAGAACCTCGGGGACACACAGCCCTGTGGGCAGTTTATGCTTCTCTGTGCTTTAATGATTTTTCATTTCTCAGAAACCACTGGGCAATCTCATCTATTACACCACGTTGTCAGATTGCCTTGGCACTGAAGTGTTGCAGCTTCAGGTTTGCTCTAAGGGATCCTCCCCCCTTTGTCATATGACCCCGTTCCTTGGAAGAGGAAATCCATGTTCCCTTGAAGGAAATAAACCATGCTAGGGAATGTGCTCCCCTCATTGCTTCATCTGGGGGAAAAGCCCCTGGGGAAGCAGGACGTTAGTGTAACTTGTCCAGCTTCTCCTCTTGTGTGTCTGTCAGAGAGGCACTGACACCAGGAGAGATGCACAAGATAGAAAGATCTGCCCTTGACAAGGATCATCACCAACTTTGGGCACCAGGTACATCGGTTATAAAAATCCAGCTGCCCAGGTGCCTCTGCTCTCTGGCCCCAGAGGTCACTCAGGAAAGGCAGCAGACACTGGGGATGCAGCAGCTGATTCCCGGGGACACACAGCCCTGTGTCGTATCTACCGAGAAGGACGTGCCCTTGGAAGGGAAAATACTAATTTTAAAATACTAAATGACAGTTGCCTTCCTCTTGAAAAGAAAAAGAACCCCTGTGGTTGTGAAGGGATTTTCTTCATGAATTCACAAATTGCTTCTGTCTTCTTTGAATACTGAACAGTTAAAAACCTCAGACTCTATCTACATCATGGTTGTGGTTCCCTGTTAACTTCTGCATAATTATTCACGTGGTGTTGCATTCTGCCATGTCACATTTTCACAACCTATGAAGCTTTCCCTGTCTTTTCAGCATGAATCAGAAAGCACTGTCAAAAAGAAGTGAAAGACCCGCAAAGACTGGGTGTAGAAAACTCAAGGGTCTGTTCTGGGAGCTGGTGCCACCACGCAGGGCCCCTCCAGCACCACCGTGCCCGGGTGAAGGGTCGTCACACCGGGGTGCTGATGGGTGACAGCTCCAGAACCGTACGCACCCTGAGCTCTCCTCTCCTTTCACAGCAGTGGCTGCACCAACGTTTGCAAAGGTTTGTAAAATACTCCCCTCCCGATGCCAGGCAGGGTTCAGCCACAGAAAGAGCTGAGCAAGGGCAGAAGAGCAGGTGCTTTTTGAAAAGTTACCACTTCATGTCCAGAGGAGAGGAGCCCGCACCTGAGCTAAAGCCATGTCTTTATCCGTGGCTCCGGCCTCACGCGGCGAGCTCTGCTCCCCACGAGGATGGGGAGGCTGCAGGACACACAGATTGTCAACAATCATTTGCGTGTTCTTTGAAACTTCCTGAAGTCTCTATTTTCTGCATGGATCGCAGCAACCCACCCTGCTAATTTTAAATGATATTACTTCATTTCCTTGCAAGCTAATAGCAAATTTAGACCTTCAACACTGCTGTCAGTTCTCCACCCTCCACTGCGTCCGCTGCTCTGTCTTCTCCCCTTTCCTCTTACATCTTTTCCACCTACTCTTTTTCCGCCTCCTCGTACTTCAGTTTCACCGTCACCAAATATGCCTGTGAGCAATTGTTTAAGAGTTTAATGATCATACAACTTCTTCAGTTTGTTATTGTCAGTGTATGAGCAGATTGGTGAGACCTTCTCTACAACAGGGATCATCAAATGCACATTTATTTTCATTTCTAAAAATACATAACTCCAAAAGTACGTATTTAATAATGTACAGCTTAGCTGGTTCTGTGTGTGAACAACGGAATTCCTTCAAAAAGCAGGAAGCAGGGATTATTTATTTCCAAGTGCTTCTTTTTTCTTTTTGTCTCCTTGCATCTCTGTATTTTCTTCAAATCGTCCCTAGGCTTCATTTCTCTGAGCTCAGAAAAGCCCAGAAATGGATGCCCTTTGAGGAGAGCAGCAAGAGGAGCAGTGGTTGCCAGAACTGCCAAGGCTGTTTGCAGCACATGTAAGTGGCACTTTGGGGCGGAGGAAAAGAAAGGGGAAATATATTTGTTTAAATTTACAATGGACTGCTTTCAGTTGGTTCTCTCTTTGGCTAGAAGAACATATTAATCACTGACAGCGAGGCAAGTGGAGCTTGGAGGAACTGAACCTTTTTCGTTCCTTTGAGCAGTTGTATGTAGACAAATATCTTGAGCAAAGTTTGAGTAACTGCAGTGACTTTTCTTACATAACATTTCCTTTGCACACAGAGGATAAAACTCAGGATTAAGAAGTTTGCCTCGGTTTTTAGCAGCTATAACCAAGTGGTTTCTGGCACAACACTATTGCACGAGACGTTTTGCCAGCCCTGCCGTCCACCGGCCATGCCGCTGATCGCCTTGTGGCCGCTGTTCATCACCTCACAAGGTGCCCTTCCCACGCTGATGCAATCAAGCCAGCATTCCAGAAGCAGAAGGGAAGGTGACACCAGTTTTGCCACCGTTGTTTTTCATAAGTGCAGGAGGAAGTTTTCACATCTGGGTGTCTGCTCTCGTTTCGTTGGAGCTGACATGGACACCTTCTGTGTGAATCGTCGTTCCACTGTCCTCACCCGGCACTGGGAACCTGGGAAGGAAGGGCAGGAAGCAGGGGAGCACCACTGGTCCTTCACATAAACCCACAGCACACCAGATGCTGCAATGGCCCTGCTCCCGCCCCAGCACCGGGGTGTGGGAGGACTGGGACACCGAGGGAGCGAGGAGCTGCGGGATGGCACTAAGGAAGAGTTCAGGAAAAGGGCTTTGCCAGTCAGAATAGGAGTGCTAAGGAATGTTACGCACGTTTGTAAACCTCTGTCCTTGTGAGATAAGGAGCACTGTTTATGCCTCAGTTGGAAAATGAGCGAGAACCCCATGGAATTAGCAAGTGATGAGTCCAAAACCAGCAGAAGGATGTGGGCTGTGCACAGCTCGTAGGTCACCTCGAAACTCGCTGCTGCGGGATACGGCTGGCAGGAGATGTGTGGCCCAAGGGGAGAGCAGAGACATGCCCGGGTGAGGCTCTCCTACATCACTCCTGGGGATGCAGCATTCTGGGGAGATGTTCTGTGTTTTTTTGCTTGTCTGTACTTCCCGTGGTATTGGCTGGTGCAGTATCAGGGGGAGAATCCTTCTACGGTGCCTTCCCATTTTAAGAATTTCTCATATTTTCTTTCCTCTCTTTTCTGCAGGTTGCTGTTTTCCCAGTGGTCAGTTGTCTTGCTGATGCTCAAAAAGCCCAGGCTTCTGTTAGTTTTTTCCTCTGGTCGAATTAGCTTTACAGCAGTGTTTGAAGTTAAGTTGGATGAAGTTGTTTGGCTCAGTGGTTTGTTTACTGGAAAGTAAACTGAAGCCAGTGAGTCCGGTTGCCAGTGTGCACCAAACTTCTGTCGTGGGTGAGGGTTTATGTGAGCATATTAAAATGTTATAATGATATTTGTCAAAATACTTAGATAACAAAAGCTAACTTTTGGGGGGGTTGGGGGAGTGTTTTCAAAAAGTATTTGGAGAGAGTAACTGTGGAGTTTTCTTAAAATCAGAAGTTTTTATAAAGAAAATGAAAATAAAATATGAAGATTATGTTTTGGGTAAAATGAAATGTCTTTCTTTGAGCAAAACAATATTTTATTTTCATTTTTTCAGCAACAAAACTGCAACATTAGCTTTCCTCACGGTTCTCCAAAAGATCTTAACCAGAACAGACAACCTAGGAATTGAATTTCCATTTCCTATTATCCTAACGTAATCAACAAAGATCTTTTTCCTTCAAGTGGCATTTCCCTCTACCTCAGATAACTGCCAACAAGCTCCACTGTGTTTTCTCTCTGTGTATGCCATTCCTTCAGCAGCCTTTATTCTCCTAGTGATTCCAGTCGTTCCATGAACATCACCATTCCTTTGGATTTTCCCTGAAGCATTTAAAGCCAAGCCCGAGCCGCTGTCCGGCGCACAGGGGCTGTTCTCAGTGGCGAGGCAGCGGAGGGCGATGGCCGGGATGAGACCGTTCCTGTCGCGGGCTACGGACGCACGTCTGGCGTCGCAGTGTTTGCTCTGCTGTAAGTCATTTGACCTCGGTGACTGTAAACAAGGGGCTATTCCAGAACAAGATGATACCAGAGGACACAAGGTAAGCCTCATATGTAACCTTTAACTCGTAACCTTTATTTCTCAGACAATTTTTCTCAAAACCAGGGAACAGTCACTTTGATGGATTTTTTATTTCTTTTAATTGAATCAGAGAAAATACAGAAATACTTCTGAAAGATTTCTTGATTTTTTTTGAGGTTTAGGTTTTGGGTTTTTTTAATTCTAAAGACTCCAGAGAAGTAAAATAAAATTTTAATAAGTTCTGCCCTCTTGATCCCTTCCTACAAAAATAGAACTGCTTGCAAAACATAGCAGCAGGTGTAGAGAACTTACACTTACTTTATGTTGCGGGTGCTTGGAACGAAGAATTCACAGTAGCAGTTCATAAAGAGGATAAAATCTGCGTCTGGCAGGCTGGACACAGGCTGGACACAGGCTGGACACAGGCTGTCCTCACTGCTGGGGAGGTGACTTACACATAGGCTCTGCTGAGAGCTCTGCTGGTGTCTGCCTTGATTTCTGGTTTCAGTCCCAAGCCAGCAGACCCAACACAAACGCATCAATCAGAGGCTTAGAACAAAATTCCAGCTTTGTCCTAATGCAAACTTTGCAGTAGCTGTCAGCAGAAAGAAGATGCAAACTGCCCTGAACCTCTCCTTGGGTTTGAAGAGGGGGAGGACAGACCTTTCTGAGGGTCCCGTGGCTGAGCACCCAGCTGTGGCACCCTGATTCACAACCCTTACTGAGCTGGTTCATGAAAAATGCCTTTCAGCTTCCCAGCCTCTATGAATAGGAGATTTAGTTCCACATTCTCTTACTTTCGGTATGAAGACCGGATCGTGTACGGTACGAAAACCATAGCACGTCCTATCTGCTCTCATCGGATCCAAGTTTTGGATCCTTGTTTTCCCATGAACTGCAAATGGCCTCTTCTTTTACTGCATTTTCGTTGAGTCACATTAGTTTTAATAACTCAAACATTTGTGCTGTGTATTGTGGAAATGGGCAGCTGGATTGTCTAGGGGTGTCAATTGCTTAATATTCAAGGAATGATAAACAGTGATTAATTGTGCCTGGCATTAAAGAAAGCAAAACACAAGAATCAGATTACTGTACAAAGTGTGAAAAGCAGTGCGGTGCAGGAAGAGAGAACGTATGTATCCTACTGCACAAAATCTGAAGGGAGGTTGGGAAACGCTGACAGATCACAGCTTGCTTTCATGTAGGAAGAAAAAGAATGAATGGATGGATGGATGAATGAAGAATTAATCTTTCCATGCCTCCTGCGTATACGTATCTGCAAGCACATGCCTGCATGTAAAGACACATATGTATGAAAGAACTTCCCTGCCATCACAGGTCAGAGGTGGTCTGAAGTGTTAATATAGGGGTGAAGTAATGATCTTAAACAAAATGAATCAAGAGAGAAGGAATCTTAGGACAAAAGCTGCCTACCCATCAAGGCCTCAAGCCACTTGTGGTTGCTGGTGAACCTTAGTGCTGATTGCTGCAGCCAGGAAGGGTGCCTGGGGGGCGAGGGGCTGCGCGGCTGCTGCCCCATCACTCAGATGGCTCTGTCCCCAGCACCCGTAGCAGGCTTTTGCAGCCCCAGTGACCTATTCTGGGAGTGCTAGGAGTGTTTAGTGCAGCTGCCACTGGTTGTCGTCAGTGATCCTTAGACATGTGGACTTGGTAACTTCGTTAGTGGTAGCAGGACTGTGCTTTTTGCTGCATTTCATCATGTTCCTTTTTAGGTGTAGTTTTCTTGAAACACCTGCAAGTTGCTTACTAACGGGTTGTAAATCATAGAGTTGCTTTGGGTGGAAGAAACCTATAAGACCCTTAAGATCATCAAGTCCAAAGCAGTTAACCCAGCACTGCCAGCACAAGGCAGAACAGGCCTTTAGGTAAATATGCAGCTCTGGAAGACGAAGAGGGACATAAGATCAGCCAGCTGTCTGCAGGATAGGTCAACACTCCTGGTTCCTGGGAGCTTGTCACGGAGGAGGGATTTATTTCTGTGCCTCAGCACCAAGGGCTCATGCTCAAGGGAAAAGTGGTGAGTCCTCTGCTCAGCTGCAAGGCTCGATGACATCATTGTCGTCTGGTGCACTTCAGACTCCCTCGTGTCCAGCAGTAGGGGCAGGCTCCAGTTACCCAGGGTTACCCCCCTCCCCTCGCAGGGTTCTGTAGCTGGCCTCACCTTTGCTGAACAAACACGTCGGTTCTGCTGGGAAGGTGGGATGGGTCCTTGCCTGAGGTACCGTACATATTTAAATGAAAACACCATGGTGTTTGGTTGCTGCTTGTCAGAAAAGTAACAGCTGCAGATACACATACTCACAACTCTAGGAGGTATTTGTGAGAAGTGTTTGTTTCCATTGACAGATGAGAGAGAAAAAACTTCTTTAGAAGATTAGATGGAATTCTAATATATTTTTTTTTCTTGTTGTTGGTTGCTTTTTTTCTCTAGATGATCTGATTAAGTTATCTTCCTGAATCCATGGCCATGTGAGTTATTGTTACGATGGGTCATGTCAGCAACATCCTTTACTTTAGCTTTTAAAAAGTCTTGTTACCCTGGCAACTGCCACATCTCCTCTTTGAAATAACATGCACAATACGGAACTTGATCTTTTGCACTATGGAATGTTCAAGAGAAAAAGTCCACTGTTAAGCACTCCTCTTTTTTTTCTTTATTTTTTTCAAATTTTAATGAGGTTTGGACGATATTGTTAATGGTTTCTCTATCTGCTCCTCCCATTTAAAATACTTCTATAAAGGACACGAATGAGTGCCCCGATGCACGCCCCCCCCCCGACCCCTGGTTCCTGGCAGCACTGGCAGCTCACGTCGCTGCCATGCAGATGTCATAGACCTGATGGCAGTGATTTGTTTCAGCCATTGCATTCCCTCAGATGGCTCAGACAATGGGGTCATTAACCTAAAGCAGACAGAAGGATGTTCCCTCAGCTCACATTTATCTAAATTATTTTATTCAGAAATTCACAGTTTGGGGGGCAGGACGGGGCCGCTGTTGTTTCCTAGCCTGGAGTCTCGGCCGGCACAAATCGCAGCGTTCCAGGCCGCAGAGATCCTGCTGAGCTTTGGGGAGCGTGTCCTCGCCACCACCGCTGGGCAGCAGCTGCAGCAGGCGCCCAGAGCGGGCCCAGCTGTGGCTGCTGCCAGGCTGAAGGCAGAAGGGGTGTCCCGTGTGTTTTGTGCTGTGCCTTGCCCGGGGCCTTCCCAGGCCTGGCCTTTGGAGCAGCTCATTGTTCTGTGACGTTGTGTTCCATCTTCTGAGGGGCACATAAGGCTTCTGGCTTCCAAGTGTCCTGTGGACAGAGGTTGACAATGCCTCAACAGCAACAACAAAATAGATTTTTCTCTCCAAAATTTGCATTTTTACAAAGGCACTGAATAAAATGCAAGGTGAAGCAAAGGACTTTGTTCGGTCATTTATGATCATCCTAGTCCTGCTCCTGGAGTGTCCAGTGGTGCAGCCCTCCCTCCCCCAGCACGTCCTCCAGGTCTCTGCACACTAAACCTCATCAATCCCAGTTGGTAAGCTGGCAGTTACCCCTTTGGACACCTCCGCAGGCTGTACAAGCCACCCAGAAATGAACCTACTAAGCAGCTACTGGTGATTTTAACCGAGTGAGATTTACCAGGATGGCAAAGACATATTTCTCTAGGGGTGCGTAACCCGTTCCTTCCCTGAGTGAGTCAGAAAGCTGCCGACACTATTTGCCAGGCCTGCATAAAGTAATGAACACTTCAGTGCCAGAGACTGCGGTCAGATCTCAAAGCAGCGAGTGATGGCATCAAGAACAATAGAAAAAATATAGAAGAAATATTTCCGTGAAAACTTCTGTCCTGATTTCTCCCAGAAAAGAGAAAATCCACAAATTTTTCTATGAACTCCTTTGAAATGTTTTGGGTTTTTTTTTCCCATCTGTGAGACAGTTTTTCTTTCCTCTTATTTCTACTAAAGAGTTTTGAAGAGACACAGGATCTGCATTAGCAGATTTGCTCTGTTAGTGTTATTTGTGTGCATCTTAAAAAAAATTGGTCTTGAATCTTTTTCCTGTGACAGGTAACATCATTCTGCTGAGTTCAATGAAGCTGCTCAGTTGGGGATCTGAGGTAAATGAGAAGAAATCCAGCTGTTTCTATGAAATTAGAGAACACTGAGGGCTTTCACTTCTGTAGATTTTAATAGTTTTTATTTCTTAGAGAAGAGAATGAAAAGAAAAATGAGTGTTCATTGCTTCAAGCCTGGGTTTTCTAAGCCTGACTCGAGCAATTAAGGGTGATCGCAGCACAGTAACGTCCACCTTTCAGAATTGTTTTGCTGGGCTGCCTGTGTAGTTAGGGCAATTCCGTGAAAATCTACGCTCTCTAAAAAAGCCAAACACAGCTCTCCGCTAATTTGTGCTTGGACAGAGTGACTTTTCCACTTGTTTCAAGCAGCAAAACGAGAGAAAGGGCGGCATTGTGTGGGAAGCGTGGGAGGAGAGGAATCACTGATAAAGGAAGAAAGTGAAACAAGCCAAGTCACGCTGTCTCCTCTGGATCGTTGGAAAAGGTGCCGCGTGCCCGATGGTCCAAACCCAGGAAGCAGGACTTGTTTTGTACTACTGGGTGAGAAATACGGTCTGATGATCTCCGGTCTGTAGAGTTTTCTTCTCAGGGGTAGGCACCGTTAGAGCCCGCAGGGATCAGCTGAAGGCTCTCTAGTGTCAGACTCCATAAAAAGGAGCAGATCTTACATCGACTGCTGTACTCACCAGAGAGGATCATCCTCAGAAATCTCCTCCTCCTTTAGTCCTCCAAAAATGGAAATTTTCATTTTGAATTTGATAAATATAAGATAAAGAATAGTATAGATATTCTTTTTGTTCCCATTTGGAAGAAGTCATTATTTTCATTTAAAACTTGTTTTCTACTCTTCTGAGGGTAGGGGGTTATGAAATCACATTGTGTTTGCAAAATGATATATTTTAAGCACACACTTTTTTTCTGGAGTTGCCTCTTTAGGAGTAAACATCCCAGTTCTCTGCTCCATGTGTCTCCTGCATGTGAGGTATTGACAACAGGGAACAGTCCACTCACTGGACTCCCTTGGAATGCACATTTCACATCACCTAAGAGGTCCTTGCCTGTGCCTTAGAAGAAAACAGATGGCTGGAGACACAGCAGATTTATCCTCAGCATTTGATTTGTCTCCCCTCTTTGCATGTAGGCAAAAGGACCTGCTCTAGCCAGGGAAAGGCTGCTTGTGCTTCAGTGAAATCTTCCCCTGTCACACATTCCCGGTAACCAGTGGAGACCAGGAGGTGGAATGGTTTTTTACTGTGCTATGGATGTTTGTCCTCGTGGCCAAAGTCCTGGGAACTCCA
Organism: Chloroceryle aenea; assembly: GCA_013399075.1. Classification (NCBI taxonomy): domain Eukaryota; kingdom Metazoa; phylum Chordata; class Aves; order Coraciiformes; family Cerylidae; genus Chloroceryle; species Chloroceryle aenea. The sequence continues at coordinate 222,128 of VWZY01004375.1, forward strand.
GCAGCAACCGCCCGGGTGGGAGGCTGCATGTCCAGGAAACGTGCAGAGCCACAAACGGTCACATTTTTATTTCACTGGTTTTTATTTCATTGGCTTTTGTTGTTGTGTTGTTTTATGGGGTTGGTTTGGTTTGGATTGGTTTGTGCTGTTGGTTTCTTTCTGGATTTTCCCCAGTAAACGTGCATTCCATTATCTCATTTACAGCTTTAGCTTAGACTGCAGTTGCAGGGCACCGTGCCTGGCATCCTAAAGCCCAGTATCACTGCCCAGGATTGTGCACTTAGAAAACTCCTTTCTTGACTGTCCCTTCTCCACTGCCTGGATGAAAACAAATGCAAAAGGAAATAACTAACTGCTGTCAGTGTGTGGTTATGTTTATGCCAATTCCACAGCCAGAGTGAGCAGCGTGATTCGGGGGAGCCGAGCGCTTCCAATGATCCAGCACCTGGATTTCAGATTGGCCATCTCTCAGTTTCTGTCTCAGGTCTAGTTAATGTCTAAATCCATCGTGCCATTTTCTGGAGTATAATAAAGAAATGAAACAGCCCCAGAACCAGCAAGTATCTTCCGGTGCGAGCAGTGTAATAAAAGGTAGCCTGTTTGAACCAGATAACTAAAAGTATGCATTCATAGAGGAGAGACAGACGTGCAGAGAGAACGGAGCACAAAGTGTTACCAGAAGTGCCAATTGCCAAAACGTATTTCACTGTAACCTTATTATTTCATAACAGCCTTAGAAGCTGCAGTCCATTTTAATCTACTGCTTAAAGCATACTTTATTATAAGTAGAAACAAATTCTTTTTCTCATTAGCATTACAAATTAGAAAAATAAGAGATTGGGATGTTTCCTGCACATTGGGATGTTTCCTGCACATTTCTTGCATGAGCATCAGGAAGAACTATTTTCACTCAGAAGCAGGAAGAGATTAAGGAGCCCAAGCTGCCAGTCCTGCTCCCTCTGTCACAGCTGCTGCATTTTGCCGTGCGCTGTGGCCATGTGGCTCTGGAACCTGCCTGCCCCAGCTCAGCAGAATCACTTTTGAGTTTCTGAGCGTTTTTGTCTCTGCAGAACTCCCCAGAAAGGAGGTGGTGCAGAGCCTGGCCCCGGCAGCGGGCTTGAAACTGCGCAGCATGGGGGAGCTGGATTTGGGTGACAGGGGAAAGAGAGAAAAGGGAATTGGAGTGGCAGGAGGTGAGAAGTCCTCAGACTGATGGAAGGGTGGAGGGGACAGGTACTGCTGGCAGTGGTAGCACACCATCAGCAGCATCAGGACATCGCTGCTCTTGGGTAGCTTTGGAGAGGTTCCGGTGCTGGGGCTGCCCCTTGGTGCTGAGGGTGTGATTGTGCAAGTGTTTGGTAACTGGGTAATCTGAATTTCTGTCTTCTAGACAATGTGAGTTTGAAGGCAGAGCCCAGGGAGCTGAGGACTGCTCTCCCGTGGAAAGGTGAGGTGCTATGGCTCCCTCCCACCCTCTAACCCCCCGGGTCCCCAGCCTTGTGCCTCCCCAAGGGAGCACATCCCAGTGGTGGCTGGCGTGAAGCTCAGGGGAGCTTGAAAACTATGCACCTTGGAGTGGGAAGAGTCAAACCTTACGGTAGATAGAAGGATGATGGGGCTTGAACCCCTAGGTTCATTCCTGAGGTTCAGAGGGAAGTGTTCTATTTCATTAATAAGCTTATGGCTTCCAGCTTCCTCATAATGTTTTCAGTTCTGGAGGTGGCATGGCTTTGATTCAGCCATAGATACAAAAAACAGTGTTGCTTCCTTGTATTTGGATACGTAGGAAAAGTCAGGATGGCGTCAAGTAGTGTGGTGTAGGGGTTACAGAAACAGCTTGGCTTGCTGAGCAGCCTTGCTGTCTTCCTTCGGTGCTCCACACGGGCTGGTTTACATTTCTCCTGAGACAGGGAGGGATTTGAAGGATAACGTGGAAAACTGAAATGCCTGGGTGAGGCATAAGTGCTCAGATCAATCTGAGATCCTCCGGTGTGGTAGCCACACGTTTCAAAAGCAGAGGGTGTGTTGTTAAACACAGTTGGATATTGCAGGAAATGCAAAGACCGAGGCCATAGAGGAAACCATTATCAAAGCAAAGAGAAGTCAATAAGGTGGGTGTCAAAGATAATCAGAGGTTGCTGCATTTGACTTGGAGGTTCTCCTGCCCACGAAGAGTATTAAAAGACAGTAGGAGCTAAATGGCTCTGAAATCAAAATAAATGGCTGAAACCTGTTTCATACTAAAACAGTGAAACTTCTTTTGGCCGCAGTGATGAGGGGTTGGTTACAGAGGGAAATAAGCTGATTTGTCTAGCCAGGGAAAACTGTGGATCTAGACGCTGTATTTGCAGGAGCACCGACAGCTCGCTCATAAAGGGAACATTTGGATAGGGGAGTAACAGACACAGAAATCTTCCAGGGCTCCAAAATGAAAAAGAGAAATAAAAGATCATTCAATGCAAAAATTGAGAACCGAGACAAAAGAAGGAAAATGATCTTTAAATTGAAGCTTCAGAGCCTAAAAGGCATTTCTGTCTCTCTTTAGTACTACAGAAGAACACTGTGGATGGCACTAAAGCAGTTCTATCCCCACCACCAAGCCGAACACGACGCTGACACCAAGGCATCGAGAGTCCTTACGGCCAGATACAGAGGACAAACTCTTCCTCCTTATTGCTTTGCTGTCCCGAAGGGCTATGGAGACACACACTATTAGGTAAAATCATGTTTGCTACTGCTCCTCAATCTGTGTTAGTCCAAAGCCAGATGGAGTATCTCCTTGCCCCATGAAGGGAAGGGAAAAGAGAAATGCAGTGTGTGACTTTCTGAAATGCCACTGAGAGAATTGCTTTCAAAGCCCGTTCTTTCCAAGTTCTGTGCGCTGCCTTTGTCGCGGCAAGCAGCGCTGTCTTTGCCCGAGACCATCTATAAACCAGCCGTGGCTTTAAGCCCAGTGGTGTTCTCTGGATTGCAAGAAAACTGTTCAAGCCTCAGGAATATTTTTCTCTCAGAGAAACTATTGAAATATTTGGAAGCTTCATTACAATCAGGTAACTCTATTGGGAATTTAAAGTGATGTAACTGATCATAGAGGACCTTGCTGGCAGCAGGTATTTCTGAAGGTGTCAGGGATGGGCTCTGGGTTGTATGCTTGGAAAGAGAATATTTGTTTCCTCTGCCCAAGTGGGAGACTGGCAGCTCCTCTGGTTGCAGGAGGGTGGAAGAGTCTACAATCAGGAATCCCTTGCGTCTCAAGTGTGAACACTGATTCTGGCATTTAGTGTACAGAGCATTTCTGAAGGAAAACAGAGCCCATGACAGCTGAGTTCTGCTTCTCCTGACACGGTCAATAGCACTTTACTTGCTAACTTTTCAAAGTAAAACTCATTACTAGTTCATTGCCAGAAAAAGGAGACCAGTTGGCCTGTTCTAGACTGAGGTGAAATCTGTGCATTAAGAAAAAAACCTCAAACATTCAAGCGTTACCATATTGATAACAATTCTCATTCACCTTTTTTTTTTAAGTGCACCTTGTTTTTTGTTTAGGAAACCTGAAGAATTTCAGGGGCAGTTATTAATGCAATCCTTATGAGGTAGAAAATTTCATTTTTTAGATAGCAAACAGACATGGGGAAGGGAAGTAACTCTCCCAGATCCTAACTGGCAGCCATTGACAGCTTTGGAGTAAAGATTTTCATAATCCTGCCTCCTCGATGCTCATTAAGATATTTGTCTTTCTACGTGGCGAGGGTTCAGCTGAACGGGCACTGGCTGGGTGGCTGCAGTCACACCTAGTAAGCAAATGACAAAAACACGGGTGTCATTTTTAGTCTGGGAGACCACAGAGTTGGGCGACAGCAGGTTGCTGAAGGGTGGATGCAGTTACATCCACTGCGTGATCTGGGAAAAGCCTCTGGATTTATCTCCTCCAGTGCTGGTGTCTCTGGTGTACGCTGCGGCCGTGAGGCACTTGGCTCCCGATGGGACCTGTGGCAGGCATGTGAAATTCCCAGGACCATTTCCAATCTACCTAGAGGAATCCCATTTTGGGGTGATGAATATAGGCTCTCCCTGAAGAGGAGCCTTGGTGTGGTTGCTTAGGAACCAGACAAAGGGATTCCAGGGAGAAAGAAGATGTAATGGTAATGAATGAAAACATCATCTGTGGCAACATCTGACTCACATGGGTCACAGGCAGAAGCTTTGTGCTTCTATGGCTGATAAAATTATATTTTCATTTCTGTCAATTCATTCTCATCAGAAAAGTCTTAACTCCCTTAATTATAATTTAGCTGTAAATTATACTTCTATTCACAGAAGTGGTCAGAGTTTGTATGTATTATCCAAGGGAACCAGAAATTAAGAAATTCTCTCTGAGAAAAACTCCTCTAACAAGCTAATGAGAAGAGAGGCTTTATTGTTCCTTCCTTTATGAGCAGCACTTGGGCAGCATTTGTCTTGGGATCCTTGATTACAGTCAGGTAGGGCAGATTAAGGTTGGTGATGATCTCAGAATCACATAAATAAACTTTGGGCTTAATTGCTGCTCTGAGCTCTCCACAGCTGGAGGGGGGGTTGTGATTCAGCTCCCGGTGAGTTCTCCAGCGACTGAACGTGCACTGGCTGCGTGGCAAACGTCAGCACGTGGTGACACAACAGCACGTGCTGAAGATACCTCAGACTTTCAGATCTCCATGCAACATGCTGGCGATGTGCTGCACAGCAGACTGGCTGTGGAACAGTGGAACCTGCTCAGCCCAGGACAAAAGGTGGGTGCTGCTGGGCTGCTGAGCTGCCATCTGCCCGCACCCCCCGGCTGCACCTCTTGCCCCCAGAAGGATTTTAGGGTGTGTTGCTCTGTCTGCTGCAGCAGAGGGGCTAACACAGGTTGTGAAACCCTGGTGGAGGTGTTGTGCAGTCATTCCTGCTCCTGGCCGTGACCCAACTCGCTTGGCCCTCACCAGCAGCTTCTGCTCTGTGAGCCACTGTGCAGTTCAGACTTCTTCCTTCTTTTTTGCCATCTGTGGAAGAATTTTGAGAAGTTTGTTTCCCCACGGTAAGCATGGCTCTGGGCTCTGTGCACGTGTGGAGGAGAACTAGGTGTTAATACCCTGGCATGCAACAACAACTTTCACGTTGGCCAACACTCTGCAGGACGTTTTTGCACTGAACATACTGGGCCTAAAGTCAAAACCAAAGCAGACCAATAAGAAAATAGACCCAGTATCTCCTTTGACTCAGCTGTGTTTAAAGCAGTGGTCACAGCCCTCAGAATAGTGAGGTCTCATCAGGCTTCAGGTCAAAGGGTTGAAAAGCTTTTCAGGATAGGGTGGGTGTGGGCTTCAAATGAAAACCAAATCATGATACAGTGGTGTCTCCTCAGCTCAGTCTCTCCCTTTCTGCAGTTGCTTTTCACACCAACACCATTGTCTTGGCAAATGTACAGCAGCAGCCAAGGAAAGACGATGGATTTGGTGAGATTCTTCTTGCTCCTCTTTCTCTGCAAATTTAAGGTCCCCAAATTCTTCAGTTCTGGTTTCTTTCTCTCTCCTGAAAGCTTTATATATTTTTACTCTAGTCTTAGCTTTTACAAATGCATCTCTCTCTTTTACAGACTCTTTATTTTTTGGTAAAATATGTTTCCTCCAGATTCCCCTCCAGTCTCCTAATCCAGGTTATTGGGCAGGCCATGGTTTGAACTCGTATTGCCTGCAGCTCTCTGCCTTTTTCAGAATCAGGTTTTGGGTTGTGCATTTATTTGCACAACTGTAAATGTATTTGTGTAATGTTTTATTCACTTGAAGATAAGTTTCACACGTAACAAACTGATAGAACAGGCTGTATACTCCTATCTTTCCTAACTTGGTCTTGGTAAGCTTTGACCCGCTCCCATCAGCCACGTTCACTTTCCTTTCGGGGCTTGCAAACAAAGCTTCTGCCCTCTGCAGTCTCTGTGTCTTGAACTCCCTCCTGAGACCATCTCTGTCTTCATCCCTGACAGCCAGTCCCTCTCGCCTCCATTTCCGAGGCTCCTGCTTTCATTAATATTTAGCGTTGCCTTTGATCTTAGGGTCTCCTGTCAGCTTGAATAAAGCCAGGCAAAAAAATCCATCGGTGAATCCTCCCTCACCGAGTTCCCTTGTGCAGACCTGACCCTACTGTATTTCCTTGCTCTTGAATGCATTGCTTTGTTTGCTTCTGAGAAGCAGACTGGGGTGATTCAAACACATGAAGTGAGGAACACTGGAAAGTCATAAAATAGAATTGCATCTTCATTCCAAAAGCCAGGCAATTGTAGAAAAGATCTGCACGTTACTGTAAAACAGCTTTAAGCAGAAACAAAGCAAACTCAAATGCAATTATTCGTGACATTTCTTGTTTTGTTCTGTGTCATTTTACTGTTCCTGCAGAGAAATCTATTCATCTATGCAAAGTCACTTATGACATCCAAACAGATGTTTCATGTCTTGCTGTAAACCAGACCAGTTCCAGTCAGTAGCATGTGAAAGTGGAGAGAAATCCACAGACAGGCATTCTGTAATTTGCAGTTTAGGATCTTACACGGGACTTCAGGGTGCACGTGTAACCCCGGTAACCCCACTGCACTCACCACAGCCCTAAGCAGCCGTGAAACCTCATGGTGCCCAGGTATTGAGAAACAACAACAGCAGACAGACTGGGCTGCTTCTTTTTCTGGTCTGTGATCAATGTGTTTTGTACAAAATATGTTTTCATCTGTGGATTTGCTTTGAGAAGTTTGTCTGAAATCTGTATCCTCCCAGGAGATAAAAGTTTATAGCACTATTTGTCACACTACGTGTTTACTACAAACAGTTTAAGATTAAAGGCATATTTATTGTAAGTACCGAAGCACTGAATTAGGTGTTGCATGTTTCATCTGTACTTGTCATGACGCTGTAGAGCTTGTTAGCAGTCTAGGATACACAGTGATTTAATGCTGGGTTCACAGTCGCTTTCCTCTTGCAGGCTCAGGATTTACAATTATCCCGTCACCATATTTCAAGCTGGCAGAACGTTGACTCCTTACCAAAAAAAAATAAAATTAAGAAATAATCCACTTAATGACTTAATAAGTATCTGAGTAAGAAGGAGCGATCGTTTGTAAAGGAAAAACTTCTCTTGTCACGTTGTCCTGCTCGGATGGTTTCCTTACAAAGCAGGCAGCAAGTTCATTACCTGAACAAACAGCCTGTGCACACAAACAGGTCGCTAAGTACTGTCATTTCTGTCTCACTGGCAAGTTCGTTTAGTTATTCTATTCTCATGCATCTTATAGCACAGATGAGAACATGCAAATTATTCCTCTGCTGCTAATTAACCCACATATTTCTGGGACTGTGGGTTGATAGCGCGGCCACTGCCAGCCAGAGTTGTATTTTAGCAATTCCCATCCATGAAACCGAAGTATCCCAGCACTGATCAGCAGAACTCCTCCAGACACGCCAGGTTATCCCTGGATCTCAGGGGTTCCTGCAGTGCTTGTCTGAATAGTCACTTAAAATTTCGAGTAAGTTTCTCTGGTAGGACAAAACCCCAACGGCTGCTGCGGTTTCCTCTGGTTACGTGACTTCCCTGACCACGCGTGTGGCCAGCGTGCAAAGACGGGTGATGGCCGGAGGGGGGAGAGGCATTGCCAGGCATCCACAGAGAGCAGGTTATAAACTCGCACCAGAACAACTTCCCTGAAACCTTTGTGTGAGTGTTGGAGGGGCATGAGCTGGTGAAGGAAGGATGAAGCAGAGGGAGAGGTGAGGAGATTCACTGGGGAGGTGTCAGCTGAATCTGGGAAGGATGCTCCTTGCAGAAGGGGCAGTCTAGGGCGGTGCCACGTGTACCAAGAGTGTACAGCTGAGACTGACAGCAGTCTGCCAGGCCCCAGCCTCCTCAGTTCACCTCCGATCCTAGTTCTCAGCAGTAGCATGGATGGCCACCTGTCTGTGGTGGAACACAAGGATGGGGAGCTAATAGCAGGAGTGGAAACGCGGAAGTGCAACTACAGAATGCCTGTGGCCAGCACAGCCTTCTCTAAGCCAAAGCAGAGAGCAGCCCCATCATCTCTGTGTGTGGCTGGGTCACGACCAGAGGCTGGCCCAGGGTGGACGTGAAATAACAACGGGGAGAAGAGCAAGGTGTGAGAGATGAGGATTGAACACCGCAGGGGGACCTGTGGGCTTTACGCTAATGTCTGCGCTGTAATTCACAAGTGTGTGGAACCTCAAGCAGTTTGCCCCTCACTTGTATTCTGGTTTTCACCTGTATTCATACATCTTAGAATTTGCTGCAATATGTGGTGGTGCCATGTTGGACAGGGAGATGAAAGAATGATTTATTAAGCAGGGGATAATGATGAAGTTCTTGATGTAATCAGTTTCTCTAAATTGGTAAAATCTACTTTTTTTACTAGGAGCCAGTGATAGGGTTTTGCCTTTACTAGCCCTTTTTTCAATTAATTTTTCATGAAGGATGCTTCAGGCTCTTTGCTTCTCACACATCTTACATCCTCCATGCTACGCTGTAGGGGAGAGAGAAGAACATTATGCAAGTTCTGGTGCCCTCTTTTTGCATTGCAAAATCTGTGCCCGTTCCTCTGACACTCAATATTAGCACAACAAGAGACCAGCATCGGTAGAAAACGTCAGAGCGGGGACCTCAGGTACAGCAGAAAGGTCAACAGAGCGTGGGTTTTGGTTACAATAAAATTCCCTTTTCTTTTTGTTAATGAAACTTCATGAGAACCTCTTTATGTGCCCAGGTGCTTGCAAACAAGAAAATCTGCACAGAAACATGAGACTGGAGTTTCTTTTTTCCTTTAAAGGTGACAGAAAAAATATCCATTTGATTTTGTCCTTAAAGCATGTTATCTGTATTTGCTCTGTGTCATTAAGAGAGATTATAAATCAGAGCATCCTCACCACGGCAGTTCTTGGAATTTACAGTTCAAAACTTTTATCCCAGAAGTGGGGGCAGTGGTCAGAGATCAGTACACATCAGCAGGTTCAAACGTTCATCACAGAGAAAAGCAAGGAAATGCCCTTCTGAATTATGAACTGCTTGAAAGTTAAAAAGGTAGAAAATTACTTGAAATGCTTGAAACTGAAACACTTGTAGAGCATTTTCCTGATTAGCGGCGATGACACGTCAGGTACAGCTCTCACTTAATGTGGCACTGTCGGAGGAGCAGGGCCAGGCCCTGCCTGAAGTTCTTGAAGGGCTATGGGATACAGACCTGGTATTTTGTGACCCATAAAAAGGCTGTGTGGTGAAAGGCACCGGAAAGAGGAAGCACCCTCAGCGATGACTGGAAGTGCCTGTCCATGGTCTCTCCCCTCCTAGAGCAGANAGTGAGAGAGGGGCGTGGGAAGGCAGGGAAGGGCGGAGGGAGGGACAGAAGGGCTGTGTTCAGCCCCTGCTCCCACTCCTGGGCTACAGGGCTGATGCCAGTGCTGGCCGTGTCCCCAGAGGAGCAGTAACCGCGTCTCTGCAGGGGAGCAGCTCTGGCTCAAAGGGGCTTCTCCGTGTTACGGGGATGGAATTTCAAATCTGTTTTGATTTCTAACATACTCCTTAGGATCTTTGACTGACAGGTAGCCACTGTTTTACTAACTTAAGGGCAATGGGGGTATCTGCTAGAAAGTCTACAGAGCACCTTCGGAAGCACACGATTGAGTGCACTTAAAATGAGCATAGGGAAATAAATAGGCCAATTAGTGCAGTTATTGTGAAAACTTTAAACGTGGTGCCTTCATTCAAACCTCAGGAGAACACAGGCCGACCTTAATTTTAACCGTTTTTGAGAGGAGCTTCAAAAGGAACACGGCTACATTAACAAAAGCGTCATCCCACTCTCTTTTTTTTATTGGATTTGGAGAAAATGCTTTTGATTCATCCCCCTCTGCTACCAATCCTGTTCCTGTCACATATAAAATATGAATACTGGCCTTGGGTCAAATATGACTAACTCATACTTACAAAATTACATAACTGGAGATATACTTAATATTCTCAATATCCTCAGCTGCTCGAGTAAAGATTGCAACAATTCTGGATTAGCAGAAGGAAGGTTCCAGAAGTGTCCCCAAGAGCAGTAGCAAACATCAACAAGCTTTAGTTCCTGCTGCCTATGATCGCGTAGCAAAGAAGTAGAAGCACACGAGTTACTTTCTTGAAGGTCAAATCCTCTTGATTCTTGGATTTAAGTAATTTAGTACAGAGTAATGAATTTAAAAATTTAATTGGGAAGGGATGGATTTCTAATATTGTCCTAATTAAAACCTTTTCATTTGACAAAAAATAATTCTGTTCTCTCACAAATTAATTTTGAAATGGCAATATGTAGCCTAGTTGTAAAATATTCACTTTAACTAAGGATCATCTGGCAAAGAAAGGAAGCTATGTTAAGAGCCAGTTTCCAAGTACGTGCATAAGATCTCTGACCATTTTTAACAGTGGTGTAATTGACACTAAATCCTGGTTCTGTTTTAAACAGCTCAGAATGTCCTCAGAACAGGACATTCTGCAAACTGCATACAGTGACACAGAAAGCTCCTCTGCATCGCTGCTCCTGTGTGTCCTGGCTGGGTTCAGGTTCATCATCCCCAGCAGCTGCTGGGCCAGGCAGCTGGGAGGGGACACAGCGGGATTGACAACTGAGGCAGCCAATGGGATGCTGGATACCACACTGAGCCCTGCCCCTATATAAGGGGAGGGCTGGCCCAGAGCGGGGGGCACCAGTTTTCAGCTTGTTTTGGTGTGACTNTGCTTGAAACTGAAACACTTGTAGAGCATTTTCCTGATTAGCGGCGATGACACGTCAGGTACAGCTCTCACTTAATGTGGCACTGTCGGAGGAGCAGGGCCAGGCCCTGCCTGAAGTTCTTGAAGAGCTATGGGATACAGACCTGGTATTTTGTGACCCATAAAAAGGCTGTGTGGTGAAAGGCACCGGAAAGAGGAAGCACCCTCAGCGATGACTGGAAGTGCCTGTCCATGGTCTCTCCCCTCCTAGAGCAGACACGGCCACTTGTCGGTGAGGGAGGGACAGAGGGGCTGAGGGAGGGACAGAAGGGGTGAGGGAGGGATAGAG
>VWZY01004375.1:244294-276948 GCA_013399075.1 Chloroceryle aenea
AACAGCGCGCTGCCTTCCGCCGGAGGGAGCGGGGGCGGCCAGGGCCCGATCGCTGCAGGAAAAGTTAATTCCCCTACAGAGCAAAGCATCTCACTGTCATACCTCGGGGAAGCATTTCGCAAATGGACTGTGCCTGCTTTTGGGAGCTTTTTGCTGTTGTTTTGGGGGTGAGTGGAGTTTAACATCTTGGCTTTGATCAGTAGGGATCTGAATGGTGTGAGACCTCGGTGTTGTATGTGGTCCTGTTACAGTAGTCATCAGAGGCAGCTGAGTTGGGAATATCTTGATAAAAAAAGAAATAACAAAAAAAGCAAGGAACAGAGGAGCAAAAGAATTAAAGAACATTGTGTTTTGAGGCAACATCTCCCATTTCTCCAAGGGTCTTGCTCCGCTCATATTCTTCTGAAGGTACCAAAGAAATTAGCAGCAGCAGGATCAGAAGTCAAGCTTTTTCCTCCATGGATAGTAACAAAAATGTTCTTTTTCTAATGGCTAAAGTGTCTCCTCTTATTCTCACTATTTATATTTCATTTTAATTCATTTGTTGGCTTATGGACTCAGTCACAAATCACAGAGTCCCTGAGCAGCACCAGGGTTCATATTTAGCTTTTGGAACTAGCTGAAAGATGGATAAAAACTCATTTGATGAGACGGCTTCATTTCACTCACATCATTTATCTCAGAGCACAATGTTGAGCTGTCTAGACAAATGACAGAGGGTTTTTTTCCTTTTTTTCTCTCTCAGTATATCTTTTAACTAAGACAGATGTACAAATGCAAAAGTAGACACTAAACAGCACTGGGAAGATTTTTGATGGTCCCTGAAGGAACAGAGACTGGTGAATAAAGTATAGCGAACGAGAAATGTTGTGTAAATATCAAGAACCCAACATTAATCAGAATATCATGGACTACTGCTCTGACTGGATTATTTCTCCTAACAGAACTGATTCCACAGATGATGCCAAGAGGAAAAAAAGACGTATTCTATGAAGCTCCCTGCCTTTGAGAGGCCCAGTATCACAAACCTGGAGATACACAAAGTTAAACAGGTATAAAGCTCTATCACGATCCTTCCCTTCTGAAATAGGAAGAAGTTCTGAGTTCAGACAGCCGGACTTGTATTCATTTGGGGTTTGCAAAGTATCTGCTTTATCCCTCCTCCTCATTACCAGCAGTGAAACTCCAAGGGGAGAATTTGCTTCTATCAATAAAAATGAGCCTCCTAAAAATGAACAGAGTGCTTTTTGTTCCTCTCATTACCGAGACTTCAAAAATACAGTTTAGTCTTTGAAATCTCTCAAATTCCATTTTCTTTGCTCCCTTATTTTTTGCCATTGTCCGAGATAATTAGGTAAAAGCAATCCTATCTCAGAAGTAAGCAAAACAGTAGATTAAGTGTTCAAATTGATTGAAACAGTTTCACGGAGTTGAAGGCAAGATAAATGCATGAACCATGCAGCCCAGCTTCTTGTGATACTAGTGACTTCAGAAGACAAAAGGATAATTCAGAAAGAATCGAATAGAGTTTAGTGGGTATAATTTTTTTACATCTTCCTATCATGTTTAATGTTTTTTACTCAACTTAAACAGCAACCATGCTAGTGCAGGTGTTCTCTCCTGTTGTTGAGACATTGAACTGGGTTTTGCTGTTTCATGAGTTGCAGAACACAGCTTAAGGCCTTGCTTCTTTTTTAAAAGGTGTGCCCCTTGAGATCCACGTTTGGGTGTCGGGTCAGGAGTAACTGAAAGCCTGTATGAAATATGCTGCACCAAATCACAGAGGGAAAACATTTACTGCTGCTTCACCCCCTCCCATCTCATCAAAGGTAATAAGGCTGTGTTGTCACTACCTGCAGCAGTTCTTTTATGCCCAGAACTTTCCAGAAGAAGTGTTCCTATAAGCAGATATATGTGTATGTGTAAGATATGCAAGCATATGTGTAAGAAACAGACCCAAGCAACAAAGAGGAAAAGGGTTATATAGCGGGATGGGGGAGAAGAGACCAGTTACCCTGGAGGTGTATTAGCTTTTGGTAGGGATAGTTTGTGGCATTCCAAAGAGCGAGAAGTGCGATTCCCATGCTGGAACACATCCCCAGCCTCCTCTGGGTGAGCTGTCAGTGCAGGGGCAGGGTGACAGCAGCAGGGACAGGGCAGCCACTGCAATGCCTGCAAGGCTGCAGTAGGAAGCTGCAACTTTGAGGTGCCTGTGTGCAAACCTGAGCAGAAAATAAAGGATCTCATGGGGAAATCAGCAGCAGAGTTCCTCTTGAGCCAGTCACTGTTGTCTTTCACAGTTTATGGGTTAGGGAGCAGGGACAGGAGGGCTACTGATGCTCTGGGGCTATTCTGCAGATGCAAAACTGAGTTGTTTGGGATTATGACAGCCTCAGTCATCAAAGAGTGACCATTGTCTGCTGACCCCCGTCTCTTTCACTTGGTAACACTCTCGAGTTAGTTCCCAGGCAGGTTCTGGAGCAGAGGGCAGAAGTTACACTCATACATTAAATTTAGGTTCAGCAATATCAGTTAACTTCCCCACCCACCTGTGTTGTCTTCATTCTTGTCCTAATGCCCATTTAAGGGACAAATTGTGCCATCTTGCAGTCCTCTTCCTTTCTCCCAGCTTTTAGAAGAATGCATTCAGCAATAATCGTGGGATTTTGGGTGCTCTCAGGTAACTGACCACCACAGTCTCCCTGCTACCTCTGCACCACTGCCAGCTAACAGGGGGGACTTACCAGGCCAGAGAGGTCTTTCTGCCAGATACCTCCTGGGCAGAATTCCTCCTCTCTGCAGAGTGTTACATCTCTCCTTCTGTCTCTGAGAACAGCATTTTCAAATCTTCCAGCAGGCGGATTTGATTTTGCCCGGTTTAAAGACGTCAGAAGTGTTTTGATGAAGACATTTAAGGAGGAACATTACCCTGCAATTCTTGGGTTTGTTCGTAGTTTAAACTCCCAGCTTTTGGCTGGCAGAGGCCTGAGCCTGGATGGAGAGACATTAGTATGATTAAGGTCTATCCCCACGTACATCTACCTGAATTTATCTCCTTACATTTTATCTCTGGTAATGTATAAATTAATGGCCATGCACGTATCTCTTACATTTTTAATGAGATATTAAACCAGATAAATTATGATTTAAAGCCATCATTAAACAACAAATGAGCATTTTAATAAGTGCAGCCAGTAATTTATGTTGCTGTGAATTGGTCCAGAGTCTTCACTGCGATGACAACTCCAGCCCTGGACAGTACCTGCCTGCCTCATACAGCTCCACATCCTCTGGTGGCAGAGGCCGGATGCTCTAAGTCTTGTGCTTCATCCCCTGTACATTAGAAGTTTGAAGTAATTGAGACATAGAGAGATTGTGTGCTTGAAAATGTCGATAGGATTTATTCTTTTTATAGATAGATGTCTCAGTGATTTTTCTTGTTGAGTTTGATATAAGCACTTCAGAAAGGCAGGTGTGGAGTGGCGAGGGGCAAACCTTCACAGTTCATACCAGACCTCAGCAGATTAACTTCTGAGTGCAATACCTCACTCATTAAACTAGCACGTTCCTATGACATTGTGAGAATGAAAATCACCTAAATTTATAGGTGTGCTCCAGCTGTCTCGCAGCAGCCCAGCCATAAAGCTGTCTTGATGCTTAGGAGCTGCTAGTGAACTGGTCCCAGTCACTCTCTGTACAAGAGACCTGTTTTGCTGCAGTTTGCTTAAAGCTATGGCACAAAAATGAAGTAACTGGGAAGGGATTTAGGAGCAGTCACACGCTTTGGTGAGGAAAGTATAGAGACAAGTTGGTCTTAAAAGTAAGGAAAAAGAATGCATTGGTTTTAGCAAGTCTGTTTTCTAAGGTGGAGCTTTTGGGGTGAGAAAAAGAGGCTGGAGACCTTTAAACAACGGGCAGAAAGTACCTCTAGTCACAAGTTGTAGATGACCACAATACTGCAAATTAAATCTTGGTGGTGAAGAACATTGCTTCCTACCTTACAAGGCAGAAATTAAAGGTTTTCATGAAATCTCTCTCCAAGCAAAAGGAAACATAATGATCCTCTGAGTCCCAAGGGCTCTCTACCTCTCTCTGAGTGGAGAAGAACAAAAGACAAATACACGATATTTCAACAGATTGAAGTGATAAGTGGGAAAATGAAGTTTGAGTGGCTTGAAAATAATGGAAAGAAAGTCTTGGTTTAAGAAGAGTTAGAGGCCTTAGGGAGGCAGACAAAACAGTTTAAAGTTCCAGGCCCATTCAACTCAATTAATCTTTCAAGCATGAAAGATTTTAAAGAGCTTCAGGTGCAACTATAATAAAGTTTATGCAGAACTAATGATCTCCTGTAGAAATTATCTCTGTATGGAGTAAGGTGCACACAACAGAGCATCCTACAGCTTTACTCCTCTGGGAAATGGCAAACTGTAATTGTACAATGCAAATGGTTCATCGCTATCCCAAAACATGCTCATACTGAGATCGGGTTGAATATATACAATACGGAGCTTCTAAGTTATCCTTGGATTAATTTCCTTCCAATTTTGAGGGGTTTTTGCAGCCTTGTTTTCTCCGTATGCCAGTGAGAGAGATCTGTGTACTAAAAATTGATTGTGGCTTTCAAATATTGTGAGTTTATGTGGTGGTTTTTTATAATGGAACTCAGTTTGCTCATGTTTTAGGCACTATAAATACATAAATGCAATATATTAATGGTAATCTGATGCCATTTCTTTCCCGCACATAAATTACTATGTTTCTGTGAGGAGTCTCTTTGTTCTGCTTGGCTCCACTCGTAAATCTTTACCATCTTTAAGCAAAGACATGATGGTAAGATGTAGAGATTTATGTGAAATAACTAAGTGCTTTCAGTCCATTTCCAGCACAAAGGAGTTTTTGGGATAGACACAGGTACAAGTATCCTAAATCTTGGCAGACCTTGAAGGGAGCATGCGGAGTACAGGGGTCATTGTGCCCATCGGGAGGGAGGTGTCGCTACGCTGAGGCTGGTGCACAGTGTTTAGGGACCAGAAGGATTTGTGTATTTGCTCTTCCCCGGGGAGACAGTGTCCTGCCAGGTGACAGCAGCTGGCAGAGACAGTACAGAGGGGGTGAGAATGACCACACAGCAGGGGCACAATGAACGGAATCACCTTCGCTGGCATCTTGGAAAGCTTCTACTCCCTGGAAAAGCTGGAGAAGACTCTGGGGCTATCCACGAAGGACCTAGTTCTGCCCTGCTGTGGTGAAGGTGAATGCACACTGATGCACGAGCTATGGAAAACCCTGCAGCTGGGTTTACAAGCCTGAGTGTCTTTCCAGACAGTGGAAGACAAGGGCTCCAGTGCTGTAAAAAGCCTAAATTAAATGTTTCTGTCCAGTTGGATTCTTTACTGCTTGAATCGTGCTGTCTTGCCTGGTGTTTGTCACAGGCACCAAGCTTTTTTTCTGAGGAATAAATAAAAGGCTTCTGTCTCACCTTTTAGAGGACCAGGAGTCTTCCTTTAAACTATTTATGTTCTCTTCTTACTCTTCAGTCTGATGAGAAGCAGAGCAGACACATATAAATTTTAAAGAACGTTTCACAAATACCTCACAGCTTTTCAAAATTATATTGTAAGCACCTGACATTTTTTAGCTGTTGACTTTGCAAACACTTTTGTTTAGTCATTTTTCTTCAAGATGGTGGCAAATATCTTAGTCGAGAGTCTTGTTCCAGGAACAGATAATAGCATTTTTTACTACTATTTACATCTTCACTTCCCTTGGGATTTTCAGAGAAAAGGGATTGAGTATGACAAGATGATAAACACATCCTGTCTTTATTCACTCCGCAAGGTGTTCTGCCTTCCTGCAGGGCAGTGAATCTCTCCGGAAGAGGACAGCGTGGTGGCCGAGGTAGGTGTTTCTGGGAGGATATTCAGCACTGGGGAAAAACCCTGCAATTTTGCCATTTGCATGGAAATTCCCAGTGACTGGGTTTGTCTGTTTCCCAGTTCAAATAAACAGCAGTAACCGTGGTAATAAATGCTTAAAACAACTTCTGAACGAGTGAGGCTGATTATGGAAGGCCACAAGGAAATACAAGGGGAAGCCGGCAGCGAGGGAGAGTGTCAGTTCTGTGTCACAGGGATTTCTGTAGTGCTTTTGGAGGCGAGTGTAGCCCTAAAGAGGAACCTGCCAAAGGGTGGGGTTTGTTGCAACAGATCTCAGAACTCGTTGGTATGCTCTGTTTCCTTTGGAGAGTATCCATGTTCGGTTTTCCTTCACAAGCCGTTTGCTTTCGTGCTGTCTCAGAGCTCCGTTCAGTGACTCCTCGTCGGGGTGAGCAGGTTTGGCTGCCTGTTTAAAGCTGTTCTTTGGGGGGGCAGCAGGCTGCTGGTACAGTCGGTACCCACTCATGCCAGGCGGGACAAGATCAAGTGGTGCTTCTGAACACCTGCTCCCCTCGAGGATTGCTCTTCCAGCAGCAGAAAGTGGGACACTTCCCCTCTGTCCCCAGCACCACATATCCCACCTCTGTAGCCACGTCCCGTCTCCGGGACTGAGTGGGATGCAGATGTTTGCTACCCAGGTTACCGTGAGGAAGAGAGCCCTTGCACAGTCACAGGCTGGGCCTTAGCCCTTAGTGCTCGTCTTCTGACGGGGGATGTGAAGTCACCTCTTCCAGCAATGCCAGGCCGGGAGGAGCTGGGAGGAGATCGACACTGTTGAGAGTTGGGCAGCCCTGAGCAAGAGGCAGTTAATCTGCACTGGGGGACGCGATGCGGCCACCTCTGTGCTGTGACCCCGAGGAGGTCACACAAGGCTTGTGGCAAAGGTACAAGTAAGGCTGAAGGTTACCCCCTGATTTAGGGTGGGGTTTCTGGTCACAGAAAAAAAGAGGGGGGGAAAGAGGAGTTCTCATCAGTGCAATGGACTGTGCTGCTTGAAACCCCACATCTAATTGCAGTATAGCTCTAGGCAGCGGGTGTTCCGTATTCCTCTGTGGTGTCTGAGGACATTGTCATGGGATTCTTACCATGCTGGTTTTTTTTCACCAGCAACTTACTTTGAAACGAAGCTAGGATGAGCTGTGTTCCTCCAGTAGTGTTTTCAGAGGCAAATCCATGCTTAGGAAGTCATCTTATCTATTTTACAACCTTGAAAAGTTAAGCTTTATTTCTCTAACCTTGAGGATGTTACTGGTCTTCCTGGCTTCTGAATGAATTCCTCTCAAACCATGATAAAGTACTTTAATCTTGCTCTTATCAATAATTTATTAATTTCCATTAATTCATTTGCTTTCTCAAGCTTCTGATTTTGTAGTGTGTCACTAGTTTTATATGCTCTATATTTTTAATGACTAAACACTGATGTGCAACATTTAATCTTTACACATGTGGAAGGAAACCCAGCATTAGTCCCGTGGTATCCTGCTGCTCCGTTTGACCTCTAAAGAGCTGCACGCTGAAGCCTTTCTGGGCCCAGTACAGAAAATCTGAGGAACCTGGCTCTATTCTTACTCAGTTTAAAACTCAGAGCTTCTCCAGAGCAGCAGGTAAGTCCAAGACTGCAGGGAAAGCTGCACCTTCTTCTCAATGCCCCTGCACCCTGGTTTGCAAAACGTTTTGCACAATTCTGTGTCACTGAGGCCGGGGAATTGTCGGTACCTCCGGTTAAATACAGGGTATGGCAGTGGTTTGGATGCCTTCCCACGCCCGAGGAAGTGGAACAAGACAGGCAGTTTTACATCTAAAAGGGATTGTTCAGTGTTAACATGTGGTCCAGCCTAAACCTGAGGGCTACGGAGATGCTGAGGGGCTGGAGCATCTCTGGGCCAGGCCAGGCTGGGAGCCCTGGGGCTGTGCAGCTGGGGAAGAGCAGCCTGAGAGGGGAGCTGAGCAATGCTGAGCAAGAGCTCAAGGGCCTTTTAGGGGGCAAGAGGATGGGGTCTGACTCTGGTCAGTGGTGCCAGCAACAGGACAAGGTCCCTCCAGTGCCCACCTTGCTGGGGTTCTGTGGCACATTGACACCTCTGCTCCCAGGGCCTCCCGGGCACAGGCATAGATCAACACCAGGAGCCAAGATGGTCCTGCCCCATCTGGCACTGGAAGTGCAGGGGGAGGCAGTGGAGGCAGGTGGGCTGGTGGTGTCTACACAATCCCACGGCCCCAGCTGCATCTGTGGGGCTGGGCCATGTGCTGTGGGAGAGGGACGGGGACAGGGACAGGGCTGGCTGCAGCCCTACGGCAGCAGCCTGGCCTCCTCCTCATCTACCTGCCTCTCTTCTGCTGAAATATTGAAAAGGTCACGTTGTGTTTAGACTTTTGGTGCTGCAGAAATCAGATCTCGAGGCACTGGCACAGTTTTCCCAGTTGAATTGCAAGCTTTGTGAGGAGGAAGCAGTGCTTACCGTGTGGATTTTAGTGGGCTTTTTTGGGATTGTCTAGTTTGGGCTTTTTTTTTTTTTTTTACTCCTTTTTAGTTTTTTAATCAGTACATGACTGGGAAAAATTGTAAATGTCTTTATAAATTAATCTTTTAGATTTGGCCTTTTATAGCACTATTGTAAAAAGGAAAGTCCCCGAGTGAGTCAGTAAATCTTTAATGGAATTGGATAAATTGGTGCGTGATGAATTGGTAAAATAGCTCCACTGATTAATTTATCCTTGGCTTTGCCATTAACATCGGCCAACACAGTAAACATCAGCTGAGCCAAAGCGTGGAGCAATATTGGTCTTTAGTGCAGGAGGAAGTTGCTGGCTGTGCCGAGTGGTTTTGTTCATAAGGCAGATGTGGATGCTACAAGTAAGCGGCTTCTTTGCCATGCTGGTGACATGCTGGTGACATATTCACTTTATACATCAGCATTCTCCTGTCACAATGAGGAAAAGTAAAAGAAGAGATGCTCTGAGGAAGTGGGGTACTGGCGGGGATGACTTTGAAACAAAATAACACTGGACTGCAAATCAAAACATGACCACGCAGTTAAAGAACAAAGCCAAGCACTCCTGCTCCGCCTGGCTGCAGGTTCAGAGGTGCTTTGCTGTACAAAGGGCTGTAAGTCCAGTCTGGAGATGAGGATGGCAATTCCTATGGACAAAACCTTTGTGAAACTGAAGTCCTGAGCAAGGTAGCTGATTTCTAACCTGAGTTTAATTTCAAGTCAATGTATTTCATACACTGAAATGTGGACAAAATCTGCCTTTTGAAGAAAAAGGCATCCCAGCTGCAGAGGACAAGCTTGTGTAGCAGCAGGCTCTTACCTGACAGCACTGAAAGCTGTCACACAGCTTGTTAGAAACTTTTCATTGAAGGGAAAAATATTGCCCAGATCAGCCAATACTCATTCTGTTGTGTACTTCATACTGACTCTTCCTATTTCCAGTCTAAAATTCATAGTCAATTTACAGTCACAACATTTTATGTCGACAGTGACCTCTCCTCTCTCCTCAGTGTTACCTCCTGATATATTTATAGGCTGCAATATTAGCTCCTCTCAGCCTTCATTTTGTTAGGTGAAAACAGCTAAGCACTTCTATTCTTAGGTAAAAGAGGCTTTTTATGCCCCTTTCTGCCTTCAAAGTCCCTCCGTGCACCTGTTCCAGGTGGGGAAAATGTTTCTTGAAGGTGAATAAGGTCTGGCATGAAGGAGGTTTTCCCAAAATCTTACACAACAGTATTAATTGTTCTCTATTGCTCTGGAAAACAGTTGACCTCACACGCTAAGACTGCAGCTTGTTTGGGTTTTATTCAGAGCCACAGAGGATGACTCAGAGTAACTCTACCATCCACATATCCATTCAGATTATTTTTCTTCCCCTTTTACTTCCAGAGGGTGATTTCCCAACTTGTAGCAAAGCTTTCCAGTTTGCAGCTGCGAATATCTGTGCCTGAACAAGACAGTGGGGGTGGGATTAAAGGAATTGAGGTTTCTGTGGTTCGTGGCTATAAACACTTTTCTCGGCTTCTTTCTAACTTTGGTGACTCCAATCCCTTTGGAAATCTTCTTCATCAGCACAATTCAGGGGCTGTCAAGATCAGATTCACCATCTGCCCGGGTGGGGAGCAGCTGTGGGGGCAAACTCTCAAGTACAACACA
Organism: Chloroceryle aenea; assembly: GCA_013399075.1. Taxonomy (NCBI): domain Eukaryota; kingdom Metazoa; phylum Chordata; class Aves; order Coraciiformes; family Cerylidae; genus Chloroceryle; species Chloroceryle aenea. The sequence goes on from VWZY01004375.1 coordinate 254,379, forward strand.
GAGAAACTCTCCATCTGTAGCTATGAGAGGCCCCTTTGTGTTTGGCACTGAGCGTGGGGTCTGGAGATGGCAGCACTCTCGAGCAGCTTCGTTCCTCTCCCACGCCAGCGGAGCAGCTCTCGAGGTGCTGGTGGCTGCAGTAACTTGGCCACTCCATCACCTCACTCATACGTTCCCTGGCAACACCTGAACTTCTTGATTTTCCATACTTCATGCCTCAAAGGCCAGAATCAGAAAATCTAGCAGATTAAATCTACAAATGGTCTTCAGATGCTCAGGTGCTAGGAAACCATCCATGTTCCTGACATCTCAAACTGATTAGGGAACACCACAGGTATTTTCAGTTTCAGATGATGAATACTTTTTGTGTGGAATGCACATGGTCCATCTCCATTGTTGCTCCATATTTTGCCATCTCCCAGCACCGTTTGCCATGGGTTACGGTTCCGGGCTACGACACCTGAGCTGCAGATCAGGGTGAGCACATTATTCCCCACGGATCATCCTCGGTAATCCTGCCGATGTGCATGGCCCTGACTTAACTCATTTGATATGGGTCTTTGAAAGAGCACAGAAATCTGTGCCTATAAATTGAAGAAGAAGGGAAGAAAAGGAAAGGGAGATTAAGGATAAAGAGGAGGGAGGTAGCAGAGCTTAAGGATCAAGCTACAGCCCATAGCATTTAGTGAGCATTACAGAAACTAAAGATGTGCTGGACTGAGACTCACACAGAGGCAGTGAATACAGCGATGTCTCGCTGCAGCTTGCAGGATATTGCAGTCACAGTTTTCAGTTAGCTGCAGTGTTCCATCTCAATGCACAACGGTATTCAGATTTTCCACGCATTTCCCTGTTGCTGCTGTTCATGCCTCTTGATGGTAATTTTGTGACTTATTTTCACCTCATTTTGTGACTTCCAAAAGTGTTGGGTGTCACTGCAAACCTGAAATAATAAAATAGCCAGTACTAGTGTGAACTGAAATAACAGTATATTGAGAAAGAGATAAAAGGAAATAATTTTTTATTTCTGCCATGAAGACACTGGAAATAGTCACGGTGTGCCCAGTGTCAGTTTAGCCCCTGTGCCTGTAGCCACACGGTGCTGCTTGAAAGAGTCTCATGCGCACAGTGCATTGCTGTGGAGTAATTCAGGGAGTGCTCACTGGCATGGGAGGAGGAAGAGCAGAGGCAAAGTTTTCAATCGCTATGGCAACTGCTTCTCTGGGTGCTGCGCTGGCACTGGCACATCTGTCAGCGAGGCTCCAGGTTTAACCCCAGCCAGCAGCTCGCCTCCCCAGCCGCTCTCGCTCCCCTGTGGGGTGAGTGAGGAGAGAATCAAGAGTGGGAGGGACAAAACTCGTGGGTTGAGATGAAGACAGTTTAAGTTTAAAGACAGGTAATGCAAAAGCCTTGGGGACAAACAGCAAACCAAGGGATTCATTCACACACAGGCAGGTGTCAGCCATCCCCAGGAGAGCTGGGTTCCATCACAGGTAACCATGGCTTGTGCAGACAAACATCATCACTCCACACGTTCCCCTTTCCTTGTCCTTCCCCCAGCTCTATGTGCTGAGCATGACATCATATGGTCTGGAATACCCCTTCGCTCCGCTGGGGTCAGCTGTCCCAGCTCTGTCCCCTCCCGGCTCTCGTGCACCCCCAGACTGCTCGTGGGTGGGCGAGGTGAGCAGAAAAGTCCTTGACTCTGTGTAAGCTCTGCTCAGCAGTAACTGAAACATTGGGGTGTGATCACCATTGCTCTCATCCTAAAGCCAACGCACAGCACTCCACCAGCTCCTAGGAAGGAAATGAACTCTACCCCAGCCAAAAGCAGCGCAGACAGCAGCTGTTCGAGAGGATTCCTTCCAACAAAACCCTTCCTGAGACTTGTAGCTGGGACTGGGCCCAGTGCTGCAGGGTTTGTTTCTACAAGGATCCAACAGTCTGCACAAGCATGATTTTATTCTCCGTTCTGCCCTTGAAAGGCAACTCTCTGATTTCTTTTTAATGTTTGAAGAACTTTCAGGGTAAGACACCTGGGGAGGTGACATGCAAAGCTTTTCTGCTATGTGGTTCACAGCCAAGATATGACGGGAAATGACAAAGGGTCCAGCGAGTGGGTAGTGGAGAGAGAGTGTGGTGCTTCTTCAGCCTGCTCTGTGGCCAAAGAAGCTATTCCTGCTGAGGCTGGGGGCTTGGCACCAGTTACGTGTGTAGTAGTTTGGCACAAATTATTTGTATAGTTCTTCAGCAAAGGTGTCAGTGCTCTTGGGGCCTACATCTGAAGGCAACCTGGAGGTCTCATGAACCAGACTCTCATTAAGATACCATTTGTCTTTAAATACATAAGTCAAATTGAAATTGATTTTGTTTAATTTGAAATACGTTACCTTAAATAAATCAGTCTTTACACATTACACAGATACATTGGAAGGAAAGTACATTCTCAGGTATGATTTTGCAGTGCCAGTGACATCCATGGGGGCTACTGAACTAGAGCTGGTGTTACACTACAATCTGTTCCATTATTTACCTGTTAGGAATGGGTCTTGTCTTTTCTTGAGGAAGGATGTGCCTAAGATGCTGAAATAAAGCTGCACATCCAAGAGAGCCGATTGCTGAATTTCCTGACCCTGATGTACTTTCCTAACTGTGCTCTGAGTTAACGTTGCAGTAGCTGCTTGGAAAGAACCTTCTAAGCCTTTGCTTCTGTGATTTACATTGCACCAGAATCCTTGCTCTGCTATAACAGTTACTTGTTACCTTTGTTTATATACAATTGACTTCAGAGAGGAGACATTATTAATTTTTCAGTTAACACTTTATATAATTAATGGTGCCTTTATATGGCTGTACACACAAACAGTAGTGTTCTCATCTTTAATCCCTGAAAGCTGCTACGGTGGCATGTTTAGCAGTGGTTAGAAACAATTCAGGCATGAAGAGCATTGCATTGCTCATTGATAGCTAAATCTTCTTAAATGCTTTATCACATTCATTAGTGCTCTGAATACACATGGAGAGCCTGTTTCTTTGGCTTTAGCAATCACTGGGAAGGGTAACTAGGTGGAAAAAGATTCCGTCCTGTCTGCCAGAAGACTACTGATGTTGGGGAAGAAAGGGCAAGACAAGAAGGGATGTTGCTGGACGTTTTGATTGCAGATTGGTTTGTAGGCTAAAGTAAGTCCTTTTTAAAGAGCATTTTGCCAGTGCTGGGGGAATTGGGGGTATTCAGATGCCGTTCGTAATGAAGACAGACTGCGTTAGATGGAGTTAGTGTGAGAAGATCTTCACAAGCTCAGGTACCATGCCAGTCTGTAGGGGTTGCCCTAGCGCAGGCGGGATCGTTGGGTGTCTGAGTTCCTTTTTGCCATAGCTTTGGACCTGCCTTTTCTATTCCACATGCAAGCAGGTGCTCTGGGACACTCGGCAAGCACGGGGCTGGGCTGGAGCACAGGCACACACGAAGGTAGAGTCTGTTTAGCAGTGAAATGACATCAAGATACGAACTGCTGCAGGGCATGGTCACGCTTCACTCTCAGGAGCAAGTGCTGCCAAAGGAGGTTCAAAGAGACACGTTTACAACCAGGAAACACGCTCCCTACTGATCTCAGCACCTGACATTACGCAGCTAGACAAACCCGGTGCAAATTGCCCCATCTGTCCCCTCTCCTTGCTCTCTGTAGCAGCAGCACAACAAGTTCCCTACTTCCTTCTCGGCACTCCTGGGGCCTGGTGGCACTGAGGACGATGCGGGGACAGGGGAGGAGGAAATAAAAGCTATGTCTTAAACTTTCTTACCTACCACACTACACCGTGGCAGTGCTGGAGTGCGTTGTTGTTCCCTGATGTGAACCGCCTCAGGTAGACACAGATGAAAGACAGACAGTAGTTTGTCTTGCCAAAGCTACACAAGTGAATGTTGCAGATGTGGCTGTGAGTCAGGAGATCCTGGGCTCCCTGTGTCCCGTGGACAGTGTCGTGCCACTCCGCGTGTCAGCGGGCAGCGCTGCCTTCAGCTGCTCCTTTATTATTCTGCAAAGATGCTGGTTTATGGTTGTGCAATATCGAAAACCCTCAAAATGTTTGGAATGTATTTCCAGCTCAGCAGGCTTGGTGCAGAAGGTGAAATTAGTCACTGGAGTTAGGTCTCTGTAAACACTCGCTGCCGGAGACCCGAAGCACCATAAAGGGTGCCATAGCCTTTCCGATACCGGCATTTTCTGGAAACGTTACTCACAGGAATGAAAATGTCCCAAAGCACAGAAGTACATTTCTTCAGAAAGACTGGAAGTAATTTGGTTGCAGAATTTCAGAGATGCTGCAGGAATTAGCTGCCCAGGAGGAATTGACTTATCAAATTTTGCAGACCCTTGGGAAGACAGGAAATTAGCTTTCACCCAATTGAATTATCATGTTATACCATCCCCTTTCCTTCATCCAGTTTACCTTCAGGACTTCTCAGAATTGCTATAATATTCATTTTCTGATTAGTTTGATTACAGTCTAAAAACTGTCATTATTACACACACAAAAAAATCCTTTTCTTCAGACTGCTTGCTCAGTTCCTCCATTGCGGAACCACTGTGCAACTATGGCAAGTGTTACCAGCACATTCTCACACCCAGCACCACCTTTATACCCATCCACACCTTTCCGCTCGCTGGATGTCGGGTTTGGCATTCTGACTCCATGGATGGACACTCTTTTCCCAAAAAACATTCGGTTCTGGTTCCTTTTTACAAAGACTTTGCTTGAACACTTGCTGCTTCCTGGCCCTGCTGCTTTGCTCTTAAGATGTAAACCCCAGGTTTCTCCCTCTGCATTAAACCCCGGGGTGGTCCCTGGTTCTCCTTGGTAAGACTGTTCCTGTCAGGGCGGGCTTGGCTCTGAGCTCAGTCCTGCTTTTTCCCTTCCAGTTCAGCATCTCTCCACACAGGGTGCCTCTGTGCACTGACTCTGAGTGGATAATGAGCTGTGCTTTCTCCCTGCTGACCTTATCTAAACCTGCCCCATCACAGCGTCTGCCAGGTAGGAAATAGTTAATGCAGGGTTGTTGGTTTTTTCTCAGCAGGCTTAGACTGTAAACTACCAGCAAAGGCATTAACTTGCTGCTACTGATAGCAGTGAAAACGCTAAGAGGATGCTGTGCGGGGTTGTTACAAAGCTGCAGAAGGTTTATCTAAAAGCTGTAGAAATGAATTTAAAGCTTTGCTTTACAGAGTGGCGTGAGAGGTTCAGTTTACATACACAGGAGCAACATTAGATGCATACACTGAATTTAGTGCTGCAGAAACAGTTAACTCACATTGCCTGATCCATGAATTCCGAAGCCATTCAAGTGGCCCAGCTACCTTAAATCAAGCCCAAGACCTTTTCTAGCTAAAGCAGATAGTTCAGTCTTCGAAAGGTGTGTGCTACAGGTAGTGAAGAGATGAGTCCTGTTTGTGACTGATGCCTCTGCAATGGTAAGGAAATGATCAGATAACTGAAATCAAGATGCTTCCAGTAGATAAACCATATCTTCCGCTGCACCAGAAGGCCAAAAATGTAATAAATGATCCTCATGCTCCATCACCATGGCAAGGAAAGTGCTGTCAGACTTGGGTATGGGAGCAGACACACCAATGACACGCGTTCTCTTCAGAGCAGTGCCCTAAATGCTCTTATTTTTCAGTCCAGATGTGCCAACCACTGATGCTTTGGAGGAAGAGGAGAAAACAAATAAACAAAAACAGCAGGATTTTTTTTCCTGACTCCCTGTATGTAGCTAATTGAAACCCTTAAGCTCTAATTAACATAATTAGATTAAAGCTTAAGCATTGTGAGAGTATTGAGGTAATAGAAAGTATCCTGAAGCCAGGTCATAGAAAAGAAGTGGAATGGAGAGAGAAATGGGATGAGATTTCGTAGTTCATAAAGAAGATCAGATCTGGATTTATTGAGAGTTAGAAAGAGCTCTGCAGACAGACTGTTGTGAAGCCAAAAACCTCTCTGTGAGGCTGCATCAGAAGTGCAACTTTAAAAACAGTGCCTGTACCCCCAAGCCCCTTTACTGATAAGCACTTTCCCTTCATTATAGAGCTGCATTCTTCTACCTTCTACCGCTGGCCGCTGGCTCTTGCAATCCCAACAACGGCAATGCTGCAGGAGGCCTTCTAGCCACCCTCTGCCGCCCGCGGCACAACCCGGTGCATCGAGCATCTCGGCTTGTCTAAGGCACAGGATAAAACAAGCTACTTCACCAACACTGTGAGCTCAACAAGGCTGATTTTCAAGTCTTCTGATCACATTTGTGCCTTTCCATTTTAATCCTCTCTTTGCAGGTCCACACCTTTCAAGCTGTGGTTGCCACAGCTGGGTGTAGTATCCAGCTGTGAATTAATGGGAGGCTGCCTTGCTGGATGCCCTGCGAGGTGTGGGGCAGTTCCCCTCCTCTTCTGCTTTCTTGTGGACACATTTGCAGTACTTATACCTGTGGGACCTAAGAGAGACAAAGACTTGTCCTTGGTGGTTTGGGGGTTTTTATGAAGGTGTCCAGGCTGATTTCTCAACACTGGGCACTGCAGATGAAGAACCAAATGAGAGGTCGTCAAGAAATTAAAAGAAAACAGAAGACAGCCTAGTTAGTGCTTCACAGAATGTTTGTGGGTACAAGTGAAAGCTATTGGCTTCAGAGCAAATTCCACTCTAGCTGCAATCGAGGTGCTTGGCTTGCACATCACTGCAACCAGAGCTGCCAGCCAAGCTGTCTGGTAGATGGGGTCATTTTCTAATGGTTTTGCTTCAAAGATAATCTAATTCGTGCAAGGAAGACAAAGAGCTGACATGTTAAGAAATGCTGTGCTGAGATATCAATTTCCCATGGACAAGAGGGGCTTACAAATCCTGAGAAGATCCTTGCTTCAGAGCAGCCCAGAACTATGGCACTCCTTTTTTTGTCTCCTTGAAGATGTACAATGAGCATATTTCCCTCTCCAACACCTTGCTTGCAATTCCAAAACAAAAATACCCTTTTTCCCCTTGTGCTCTCCTACTCTCCCCTGCCTCCAGAACTGGGTAAAGGAGATTCCTTTCTCATATGGGTTTTATTGTCCTTGGCTGTCTGGCCAGCACGTACCCCACGGTGGCCTGCTCCTTCCTCCTCACCGCCTGGCACGCACCTTCCTCTATTCTGCGCAGAATCAAACGCCTTCCCTCAGGAGACTCCCTACCTGTTTCTCAGATGTTTGCCTGAATCAGTAGGCATTGGTTGCTGGGTTTTTTTGATTCAAGGCCTGCTCTTGCCCCCACTTAGGAAGGTTTCTTTAGAGTATTACAGTAGGACTGCTAAAGATTATTTTCACTGCTTCATCCTGCAAAGGATGGAGATACAGGGAAGGGGAATGCAAAATAATAACCCAAGGGTAAACAGCATGCTGCTTTTGAAACGAACACGTCCACGGACGTTGCTTTACTCTCCTCTGTCAAAGTAAAGGGGCATAAAACCTTCGTTTTCTTCTCTTTCCCTGTGAAAGCGCAGCCGCGGCGTAGCTGGGAGTCAGGCTTCCCAAGTGTGTTAATTCCGTAAGTTCAAAAGATCTGTGGTTGTAGGAGGGGAGATGGAGTTGTGTGTGGATCATTGTTACAAAGTTGAATATTACATATTTTGACTTATTTAATTTTAATGAACCCCAGAAAGCACTTTCAGTGTTTACTTTTTCCTCGTTTGACTCTAATTAACCTTTGCCATGATTCAGATGTCTGACAAATGTGGAAGGCTGCAGGGCTAAGTGCTTTTTTTTTCCCATGATTGACTTTAATTAAGCTTGCTCTAGGCTTGAAACCCTAGTAAACTTAGAGAACTTTATTTTAATTGCCTTCTGCCAGATTTACTTATGCTAGACAAATATTATAAATCAAATACTAATGCTATTGGAAGAATGACAAACTGAGTTACAAAGCAGTGGTCTGCCCCAGTGAGACACACCGTGCTCTAAATGTGATCAGAAGGTGCTACACGGGGAGAAAAACGACTGATTTCATGAGGGCAACTTCTGGAGCAGGAACAGCTTTTCCTTTTCTGCAGAGCAGGTATGAACAGACACCAGCTTTCAAACTCCTGGCACTCTTCTCCAGTTTCAGTGGTATTGTCACATTCATTCACTCCCTGTCAATTAATAGAATTTTAATTTAAAGTTCTGACAGCTCCTGGGGGGGGCATCCCCTCTATGCAAATTAATGGCAAATCTTATGTTCATTGTACACAGTATTGCTACAAACTGTGAGCCATAGAGAGGCCTCAAAGGCAACATCCTGCACATTCTTGCTCTTTTTCCATCACACAGCATGGTCTGGAGGGTCATAAAATCATAGAATCACAGNCATAGCCGCTTCATCACCTTCATGGCCTCTTCATCAGCTGAGCTATATTTACTTGGTTACTCTCCTCCTGGGCAATCTCCTTATGCTTGATGGGGACCGTGTGGCTTTCATGCCCAAGTGCCACCCTGAGAAATAGCTTTTGCACTGGCTGTTGCTGGTAGTGCTTTAGAAATGGTTCTGGGGAGCTTTTTCTGGAGAGAAGCCTAATGAAACCTAACTGCCTTTATGCTTAGTTACAGCATAGCAGTGGGCTTGAAATAAGGGTGAACCTGTTCCTCCAGTAACCAACATCCTGAAAACAGATGTTAGCAGAGGTTAACCACCGTGTCTCGCTCTTGATGGGTCTGTGCTTCCTTCCATTTATTCTCCCTTTTATACAGAATACTCTAAATGACAATTGAAATTGTTATGAACGTGGCTTAGATCAAGTTAATTCCCCAGACAGAATCCTTGCATCAGGACCCACAAACAGTGCAAGGAAATCCCAAAATATTTGATCATCTTATATTAATATGATTGATGCATAGATAAGTGTACGCATACATCTGTATTTTTAGATATGCAACTACTTAAAGCAACTCCTTTATCTGGAGACAGGTCCTGCACAAAGCAGGGGGCTGAGGGCTCTGTCAGCTCTATCCAGCTAATTCTCTTGCCAAGGCCATTGCAGCAAAAGGGTCTCCATGGGGACCACCTTTGTCTGAGAAAGAACAATTACATTCCTGTACCCCCTTGATGCTCGCTTCCGAGGTGCTGGTAAAAACACACTGCCAAGGTGGCAACTGTCAAACCCCAGCCCAGGACCATGGGTTGGCCTGGGCCAACCTAAAACCAGTCACCAGAGCTGGCACAGAGCTCTTAAGGCAGGAGGACAACCATTGGCTTTGGTGGAGCTTGCGGGGATGGTGGTTGAACTCCTGACATATTTAGCAGTCCTGTTGAAGGGCTCCAGAGCACTCTTGAGGCAAGGATAGATGGTGTGGTGGGATTTAAAAGTACTCGGAGCCCTTTATATAGCAGAGTATTCTTTAAAAAAATTAAATAGAGATATAAACTATTTGATGTACTGTGGCTTTTTAATCCGTGTCTTTGTTTAGTCAGATTCACAATTATTCAGGGGAAAAAATGACAGCCATTTCCTAGTTTTAATTAATTCTATTTTACATTCCGACACGTTAACTTGCTCTTGATCAGCTTCTAAGTGATCTGTCTGACATGTCTATCTGTAATTCAGAGCAATTGCCAAATCAGTTCACGATTTATCAGGAATGTGAAGGGTAACTCTAGCCAGAAAGAGCTATTTTTCTTTGAGAGTGAAAGTAGCCTATTACAAAGGGCCTGGGAGATTGAAGAAAAACAGTAATGTCATCTGAAATTTCTCAGTGGGAGACCCCCTTCAGATTTCTAGCAAGACTTTTAAGTAATGTCTTCATTCCATAAACATTACAGTGATCTGACTCGAATGAGGAATGTTGGCTACGTTCTCTTGCCTTATTCAGCCCCAGCTGAGAGCTCTTCAATCTACTGCCACCTACCACGTGTGCTTGCTCTGCGGAGACATTTGCAGTGCCATGCGTTTACTGGGTGACAGCAGTCACAACTGCTACTGGTCTTCAACACCACTTGCAATTACAAACTAAGGAGTAACGTGGGAAGGACCCTCAAAATTCCCGTGAAGTATTTTTTAAAACTCTGCATAGTGATCATAACAACTGAAAAAAAAACAAGAGCGAGCTCATTTTCTCAGGCTGTTCCCAGCGTACGGAATCCCAGGTACAGACAGACACACTTCCTCCCGCTGACTCATCGCTCCCAGTGGTGTGTCACTCTTGCTCGCTGCCACCAGTGGGAACAAGGACCTTACACAGAAAGGTCCTTTTCTAAAACTGACGGGACTACGACCTCTGCACGTTTATGTTTCTTCTGCTGGCTCTGGGAAATTAAATCAGAGCTGCAGGAGGGCCAAGGATTTGAATGAGTTACAAAAAAACCACAACCCCAAATGCAGCAGATCTAGGACAATTGTACAGCTTAGTGAAGCTGGGTCAAAAGTGGCATGGAGCTTTGACCCAGAAGAAGAAATGAAGGAAATATTTTCTAGATGCGATTTGGTTTCAGAGTGTTCACCATGTATTGTGGCTGTTCGCCAAAAAATATTTTTCAATCTGAAATTCTTTATTTTCTTTAACATTATTTAAGAAAAAAAACCAAGCCACAAAGCCCAAACAAAACATCAGTGGCATGAAAATGGGTTCTCCAAAATATATTTTCCGTCCTATTTTGTCTGGGACAATGAGCAGAAAATCCATTAGTCACACAGAGGCTCTCTCGGGACAGGACTGGGTGATTTTCAGGGGCATGAGCATTGCTCAAGCCACACAAGCAGGATGTCTGCCCAGTGAGAGCACAGAAGGGATGGAACTGGGTGTACTGGTATTTTTGAAGCCTGAGCAAAGTGAGCAGGACTATGAGCAGTGGCACAGCTGGAAGGTGTTCTTTACCCAGCTGGTAGACACCAAGAAAACAGACGGGACAGTGATTCCCCTGGCACTCACAGTTTGACCTGGTGATCACTGTCAGTGATGGGGACAATGCCCCTGCCCTCCATCCCAGCAAGGACCATGTGTCCTCCTCTAATGTGGGCTACTCCTTCCCCTTTTGTACACCACCAGCAGAATCCTTTTTGATCGTAGAATCACAGAATCATTTTGGTCGGAATAAACTTTTAAGATCATCCAGTCCAACCATATCCCAGCACTGCCAGGGCACCACTCAACCATGTCCCTCAGCACCACAGCTCCATGGCTTGGCAACCCCTCCAGGGATGATGATGGTGATGATGCCATCCTTGCTGATCCCTGTTGCTAAACTCTTACATCCGTGTTATTTGTGGCTAGATTGTTCCTTTCTTTCCAGAGAAAAAAAAAAAAGGAAGGTAGAAAACACACTGAAAACAATGGGGCTGCCTACAAGAAACCCCACTGAAGGGGGGCATGGGCTCTGCATTGTTTCTAGTTGGGTGGGGTAGTGTTTTTTTTCGAATTTCATCCTGAAATCAGTGACTATTTGACAAAATGCAGAAAGATGAATTCGTTTAAAGCATTTCCCTGTCCCTGGACCAGTAGTCTAAAAGAACACTGGTTGTTACTTTGGTTTGGCTCTCATCAAACCTGCCTACATAAAGTAACTTGCCTTCATAAAGTAACTTGCAGCTGGCTGGATAATATCTGCTCCTGTGTTTGTCATTACTGAGCAGAGACCTGCCAAATTACTCAGCAGTGTACTGCAGTCCCAGCACCTCTTATTATTTCGTGCGCTCCTCGCTCCCATCCCCTTCATGTTGCTCTGGTACACAGGGCGATAATGAAGGAGTTACATAACTAATTAAAGCAGATGTATTTTTAATAAAGACTCCAGGATTGATTTTTTTTTTTTGAGAATTAACAAATTAAATTCACAAGTGTATCACAACACTATACAAAAAAATAAAAACAAAAATTCAATATATTTGTTCTGGCTTTGAGGAGTGCTGTTCTCATCTGGATTTTCCCAAAGACTCAGGGTCTTGTCCTGGGCTACTCAGCACAGATAGCCCATGGCTAGCTAAACGTGCTGTCAGATCAGAAACAAAGGTGTAGCTCATGTGGCTATCGAAAGAGCCTCAAAGATGACAGACTGCCTCTGCGGGACTGTATCGTCTGTTCTATTCATAACATTACTGAGATGTAAGTGTAACTCCATTCTTGTCACACAGCGTAGAAATGCGGCGGCTGCCGGCCAGAAAAGGGGTGCTGAAGGAGGGCTCACTGAAGTCACTGAAGGGAGTCACGCTGGCTCCCCCGATCATGGGTGAATATTAAAGACCCTGTAACCGTCCTAGCATGATGGGTGTTTTAATTAAAAAGCTTGTAATGAACATCCAAAGATTTATAGTGTGTGCAGGGAAGAAGGGTTAACAAAACTAGGAAAAACCATTAGTGACATAAATCAGTGCTGTTGTTTGTCCGGGGCAGGAAGTGGAGGAAGGAAAGAGTTTGAATTTCCTTCTTTTTTACCGGACATCCTGAGTAAAAATCCTCCTGTCCCTCCCTCGGTCTCTTCTCTGTCTTCTTCTTGAAGGAGGTCAGAAGACAATACTAAAGACAGAAAAGAAAAGGAAAGTTACATTTTGGGATCAGATTTCAAAACCAAAGGGAATGCTCTGTACAGTTTTCCCCCCCTCACAGAAATATTTGAGAAAAGAGCAATGACAAAGATTTCCAGAATCATCACCTACCTTAAACCCCATCATTATTACTGGCAGTGGGAGCAGTGGTATTTGAGGACACTCTCCCTCCCTAGTCGCCTGATAGAAGACAAATGTCTATCAAATATCCTAGGCCAAATTCAAAGAACAGTAAATATGTCCAATTTTGAGCTGCCATGCTTTGAGATCTCTTTCCTTTTCATATATTCAAAATGTTCATCTGCCTTGGAAAGCTTGGTCTCAGCTACTCTGCCACCAGCCACCCGTTTTCCATGGCACATTTTCAGACTTGGCAGACTGACCCCAGGAGGAATTTCTCCTCCCTCCTCTGAAACCCACAGTCATTGCTCTGCACCCACACCTCTGCTATGTCCCGTTTGGAGCAGGGAGCAAAAGCACACAGGGGGAAGGCTGGGGTGAGATTGACCTTGCGGGGTCTACCTCAGCCCTGGGCTGTTCAGCAGAGGCTGGTGCCGTACGTGGGGACCCAAGCAAGCGCTCTGTCCTCTGAAGCTGGCAGTGCTAAGCACAATTGCCTCTTCTTGATCACGGAGCTGTTTTCACTGTGGCCCGTGGTTGTCTCAACTTGGAACTACCACTCCACAGCGTGAGGAGGTTCCTGTGACCCGTCACCGTGCACACGTATGTAGACGTGCGCATCAACCACGCACAGACACAGCAGAAGAAAACCCTGATGCTTCAGGTACTTTTTTCAAGTGAAATAGCTGCAGGGTGACTGAGATGAATCAAATGTCTTGATAGAACAAAAGTTCAGGGAAATAGGTACAGCAATAAGCCCGCTGATTTATGAGCAATGTGAAGGATTTACCACATTCTTGCATCAGTTCGCATGATAAATTTGCTTTGGTCACTGCCTTCTGACTCACCGTGAGAACTCATTTGCAAACATGAGATATCTGAATTGCAAATTATTCCATTTGTTATTCATGATGAATAGAAAATCATTGTATTAACATTCCCTTTTTTTAAAACTTAAGATTTGAGATGGATTGAAAGTGAAAGTTGTTAAGGTAAGTCTTCGAGTTGTACAAAACTTGGCATATGTGATTTTCTTCTGTTCCCTAATCCTGACACTGTCTTTCAGCCTTCCCACACTTAACTGTTGTCCTTTTCCCAGCTCTTCAAATATACAGCAGTCTGATTTCCCAAACAAAAAGACTCTCTGAATTCTTGTAAAATCTGAGGTTTCTCCACCTGGCAACAGCTGCAGCCTCGTCACCGTTTCTGTTACATTTGGTTGTCTGGTTGTTTTCTTCCTGCTGTTCCCATGCTGCTCCCTTTGCTCTCTGCTGTTCCTTGCACAGTGGAAGGTGTGTTGATAAGCACCAAGTCAGGCAGAAACGTACAGGGAACAGGTTCAGGAAGGGCCCTCAGATGGCTCTGCAATGCTTTGGGAAGTCTGCAGCAGGAACACCTACCTCAGCTCCTGCCATATCCATGAATTGCTGCAGCTCCCTTCCGAGCTGCAGTGTGAGGAGTATTTCTAAGGAGTGGGGTTTAATTTCTAGTTATTATTTTAAAGGTCAGCCAGCCCAGACAAGCAGCACACCAGTGACATGTGTTAGGCATTTACCTACCAGGAGATAACAGTGTTAACTCACGTGAAATACAGCGACAGCATCAGGCTGGCAGTCATGCTCCTCAGGACACCAATACTAACGTCTCATGTGAGTCCAGCTACAATAATCAAGAAGCTGAGTGGGATGTGAACTCCCAAACATGTAAAATACTCCCTGACAACTTCATGTGTAACCTGTGGTAATTCCACACGCTTGTAGCAATCCAGTGCATTTTGCACAGCCCTGATTAAGGGCCTGTAGCCTTTCCTTCACCAGTACATACTGGAGAACTGTGGCACCAACTTCACAACTCAGCTCTGCTCCTGATAACTTATTTTTCTACCTGTATCTGAAAGATGGGCAAGGATATCTCAGTAACCACCCACCCCCCGGGAGCACAGGCTTGGGTGGACACTGGCATTTTGTGAATGTTGGGACAAAAGTGAGGAGAACCTCCTAAATCCCACAGCTCTTGCTAAAGAAAGGATGAATTGCTTATCTTCATGTTGTTTGTACTTCAGGAGCCAGTCTGAAAAACTGGGAATAGCCATCGTCATGCTCTGATGTCACAGTGCCCAGATTAAAAACCATTGACTAAACAACCCCTGTTTCAGAAAGTGCCAATTGCTGACTCTGAAAAAAAAGGGCAAGCAAAGTATTGGAAGCGGCACGTGATGTGACCCAGAGAATCCCTGATCACCTCTGGCAAACATAGCTGGTTTTATGGAGCCACCTCAAGAGGCTACATGGCAACCAGGAGATGGGATTCCTGTAACACAGGGCATCACACGACTGTCAGTCATTTCCCCGGCTGCTGCCCGCTGCTCCCGTAGAGAAGTCGTTCATTGGCAGGGGAGCAGCAGTACTGACATTGTGCATCACTGAAATACCAATGTTAAAATCTAGCTGAGGTCGCACAGGAGTCCTGGGAGCTTCCTGGCCAGCCTGGCTGATACTGAAGCCTTTTCTCTTTTCTGGGGTAATAACAACCACCTCGTTCACAACTGAGATGAATGAATTGATGCCCTACAGGTGAGATGCCCGTAAGGACCATGACAGAAAATTTGCCAGAATAGACAGAAAACCTCACAGAAGTGATGACTTTCAGGAATGCATTTGGCAGGGAAGATAAGACTATGGTGAGAGGAGAATAGGGTGCCAAGAAAGCACAAACAGAATCCAGGACACTGTATGACAGGGCAGATCTGTGCAGAAGGCACCAGGGAATAACTGAGGGTGCAAAGTGGTGCTGAGGGAGCACAGACTGGAAGGCAGGAGCTTCCCCGTCGATGATGCGCTGTCATGCACCACTGGAAGGGCTTTGCTCAGTGTTTCCCACTATAGAGATCACCTGTTCCACAAAAGATTAGGTCAAAGTCCCTTTCCCAGCCCGGACCGGTGCAGCTGTTTAGCAGCAGGCAACAGCACATGTAACAAATGCTGCACTGGATGGAGCTCCTCACGCTCCCCACCAAAGAGCTCTCTGCCAATTCACACCAACCACTGCCGGGGGCCCGTGGGGACAATCGCTCTTCAGTGAGCCCCCCCATGGAGGGCAATAGCTGTAGCATACCAAACTCTTCCACACCAGTGGGGAGGGTGACCTGTGATCAAAGAGGGAAACACTGTGCTTCATGGAAATATGAACCTGCTGCAAAGGTGTTTAAAAGGTGTGAAAGGACATCATCCAATTACTGACACTTACTAGTGTAACTACTGTAAGGCTGTGATAATACAGAGGGGACTTCTGGCTGCTAAAAAAACCATTAGCTGCTATATTGCTTATAATTAAAGAAAAATAAAACCCATACAACAGCCCAAGCAATTCAAGCATCCAATAAGCTTTGATAAACAGCTCCTGCAGAGCTTGAGCAAATACAGCTCAACTTTAGAAATGCTGCTCTCCCGACGGACAGATGTTCAACTGCTAAAGTCAAGAGACAGTCAAGGATAATAGATTGCATGCTGAGTGCTGCTGAAGGGTTCTGAGTGAAGATGCGCGCGATGGCGACATGTTGAGGACATCAGAGTTGACTCTCCCCGATTCTCTCGGTGCTAGAAGGCTCTTTTTGACTGAGCTGCATTGCATCCTGAGGAACAACGAGGATGGACCTTACCCAGCCACTCTGCTGGGACGTGGAGTGCTGATGGGAGACACAGCTTGGTCATTTGAGGTGGATGCAGCTCGGAGCTGACCCGATCTCACCCCAGAGGTTTCTGTAGCCTTAGTCAGTCAGTGAAAGTCTGGATCCTGACTGTCAGGCTGTCCTCTCCACCCTCAAACGTTCCAGTGCACAGAGGATAAACACCTACAGTCCAGGGGAAATGTTCAGTCCCAGGACCAAGTCAGGGCTAAAAAGCCACTGCTCTGTTATGGTGGAAAAGATTTACCCTCCCCACATGCTTGATATCGGGGTGCTGGCCCAGCGCCCCTCCTTCCCTGAGCAGCCCCTCTGCTCCGTTGTTACGGTGGCTACGGGAAAAATGAAAGTTTTGGTTGCATCTCCTACTTTGTGCTTTTGCATGTTTTTTATTTTGGGAGCTGGAAATAGTTAAGTTGACTCTTGCTTTAGTTTCCAGTCCTGTCTGAGAGCTCTGCAGTAGGCACTGAGGCTGACAAACTGTTCTCAAAAAGTGGAGGAGGAACTTCATTTGCTAATGATTATTTTAAAATGCTTAGGTACTGGGATAAAAGGGAACAACAACAACAAAGTCATTCTCATATGTCTCAATATGACTCAAACCCCATCTTTATAAACCCTAGATTTTATGCAAAATTAATCTGTTAACATCCAGGCAATGGCTGTCAATAAATAAATAAATAAATAAAAAGAAAGGAAAAAAAAAGAAAGTTTCAACATTACTGGTTCCAATCCTTCAATGTCCTGAATTATTATCAGGAGCTAGGGAAGAATGACAAACTGAGCCCCAGAAGGTGATGAATATTTCTATGAGAAGTGCTAAGCAATTGGAATAAATCACTATGAAAAGTGGGCAACGTGTGAAACAGGCAACAAATAACCGAGGACACTTTTTCGTTGCTGGTCAGCATCAGTCTGTTTGTAACCATGGCAACCGGGAGTCCCAGCCGACAGCATCGCTATCAGCAGGTCCCGGGGGGCTTTGCAGCGCTTTTCTCCCTCGGGGATGTCAGCTGGCTCCCCGCCGTGCCCGGGGACATCCTCTGAGCCCGGGCTCCGTCCCCCCGGGGGATCTGCGGCAGGGCCGGGTGAGCGCTGCCGAGGGGCTGGCACGCCTGGGCCAGTGGCTCTTTGGCACTCCCATTCCTCCCAAACACCCGTCAACAACAAAACCCCCACTTTCTGCAGGCAGCAAGGTGAAATCTTTCCCAAATGCTGAGGCCAAACAGAGTTTTGTCTCTCATGCCCTGGTCACAAGTCAAGTCCTCCCGAAGAACACAGCTCCAGAACTTCTGGAAAGTTAGCGTCACTTTTCAGCTGAAACTCTCACTCTGAATCTGTTTCTGAATCATTTGCTGTTAAGAAGCAAATATGAATTTACTAAATGAATCTGATTTCATGTGAAAGTCAATATGCCTGTCTTTTCCTCTTGGGATTAAGTTGGAATAAACAAATTATTCTACATATAGAATACATAGAGTCAGGATTCAGTAGAGGTCCTATTGTTCCTGGACCGAAAAGCTAATCCACAAGGTATTTTTACAGTAAGCAACTAGAGAAAAATAGAACAGTTTTGGTTGGAAGGAACCTTAAAGATCACCTCCTTCCAACCCCCCTGCCATGGGCAGGGACACCCCCACTAGAGCAGGGTGCTCAGAGCCCCATCCAGCCTGGTCCAGAACACTTCCAGGGATGGGGCATCCACAGCTTCCCTGGCAACTTGTGCCCCTGTCTCACAGTAAAGAATTGCTCCCTAATATCTGGTCTAAATCCACCCTCTTTCAGTTCAAACCCAGTGCCCCTTGTTCTGTCACTACACTCCCTGATCAAGAGCCCCTCCCCATCTTTCTTCTAGGCCCCCTGGAAGTACTGAAAGGCCACAACAAGGTCTCTGCAGACCTCCTCTTCTCCAGGATGAACAACCCCAACTCTCAGCCTGGCCCCAGAGGGGAGGTGCTGCAGCCCCCTGATGACCCGCGTGGCTGCGCTCCGGGCCCACGTCAGCAGGGTTCCTTGATTACAGAATTCCTTCAAGCATTTTCCTACCTTTTACATATATGATCTCTGTCACTTAAAAGATTCTCTGCTGTTAAATGTTCTACAACCACCCATATTAATTTTTATCAAGAGCTTAATTAAATAACTTCATTACAGCTAGATATGTACTTAAGTGTTTCCTTATGTTAACTTGTCAAATTAGCACTCGACCCTTTCTTAATTATTTAGAACACCAGTGCTGTCGGGGTAAACTGAGTTATTCCTACTGCATTGCTCAAATCTTACCAAAGGCAACATTTTCTTAGTTCCTTTTTGACTTTACAATGCAAAGGAATTAATTTGGTTAAAGCTGAAGCCTGGTTTCTTCCTGCTGTCTGTCATGCTGCATACCTGACAGTTTCAGTTTCTATCAGCACGTCCCATTTTTCTCGCTGTATGCTCCTTTCTGAACAAGCATTTTGAAGTGTTACAGGGGGGTCCAGCTATGGGAGAGGGAAGAGAAGGGTAACTCTGACATACCAGAGAAGCACCATCATCTGGAAGTACAATAATCGGTGTGAAAATAAGAGGTCAGAGGAGGCACAGAAATGTTTCTACACACCTACTTCTGGCCACTGTATTCAAGTATTCAATTAAATATTCTGGGGTAAATGTTATTTTTAAAATATAAAACACCAACAACAGGTCACCAAGCAAGGGTCTGAGGAGCCTGTGCTGCAGCCATTCGCACGCAGCTGTGTGCAGCACATGGAGCAGAAGCACATCTGGTAGGGACCACAAAACTTCTTTCCACAGCTGGTACCCACCAGAGACTCAGCTGCAGAGGAGCCTTGTGGCTGGGACACGCTGATGCTTGACAATGTCCCTTCCCTCCCGAAGTGTAGGAGAGCCCTAAAGGCTGAGTAACTACCAACACATTCCAAAGCCTTTTGTGTCTCTCTCATCATTCTCACAGTGTCCTGTCCTCGGTGTGTGTCATGCTTATGGGGGCAACCTCAGCCTGTAGCAAGAGGGACAAAACAGTTTCTTATACAAGGCAGTAGAGCTTCATCTCCATACCTGACACACCGGGTGACGACACTTTCTTCTGTGTATTCTCTGAATTATGCATCAGGTCTTTTTTTAAAAAACAAGCACGAGTATGATCTTCATTTTTTCCCATAGATGTCTCTGTGTTAATCTACTTAAAGCACTAGTGCCCTGGCAAGCTCTTCTGGTGCTACTGCAAGTCTCTTGAGAAACAAGAATCAAACATGGGTGATTTCCAGGAAGCACAGCTAAGCCCAAAGCAGCTGTAGGAATTGCCTGAGGTGCTGTGGAAGAGCAAAGTCTGGTTGGGAGCTTCCCAGAATGTGAAGGGCAGTGAAAATGGTCCAGGTGGGCAAAAAGATGACCTGGTGTGATCTTGTGGGGAGAGATCCTGATTCCATGTTATCAGAAACAAAACATGAGGTGCAGGCAGAGCATTAGGCTGTCTGTTCAATCAAGACCCTGCACTCATAGATTAAAAATTAATTTTTCCTTCTAAATGCTGTTTCTTTCATTCCTACTTGTAAACCCAGCTCATAGAGAGATCTCCCTCTATTTATACCCTGGAGGCTGCACCCTTTCATATAGGTTTTATCTGACAGTTTCTGAATGGGAGCCGGGCAGAGTATTGTGCAAAGACGGTTCTGTCTCCCGGCTCCTTGTCTCGTATGACTGAAGTGATGGGTTCAGCTCAGCGTGATGACAACAGGGTGGGTTGAGCAGATGATTCAGAGGTGAGATGAGGACACACGGAAGTTTGAATTGCAGGGGGGGGGCTTGAGTTAACTTTTATGAAGCTTTCATGAATAATAAACTTTTTTCTTGTTTTCCTGAGCATGAATGAATCACTGGCAAATTTGTTTGCAGCTACTTTAATAGTTAGCAATAACAATTCAGTCTCTTAATTCTGCTCAGCTACCAGCTTTGCTCAAAGATGTCAGACAGTTTAGTTGAACACATGCTATATATCTGTTGATTTGGTTGATTAAAAAAAATATTTAGTATATCCTGTACCAAAACAGTATGGAAAACACAGCTTTGACTCAGCAGAGATTTTAGTAGTAAACAGCTCAGTGTAATTACTTAAGACAGGTTCTAATCTGCTTGGTCATGAAATATTCATGGTCATGCCTAAGAATAAATGTCAGTGCCGTGACAGCTCCTTACGCTATCTAGGGCATCACCTGTGGATTCTTTGAGCAGGCATTTACTTGCACATGCTTAAGTGCCACTTCTGCCTGTGCCGCTGTGCTAAGCGGCTTTGTGCGCTGTGCTCCCCTGCCCTTTCCTGTAGCAAAATCCCCTCCACTGAGATTATCGTTACTGGTGCTCACTGGATCTCATCCCTAGCTTTTGTCAGACCAAGGATTTGTGGGGAGGGGCTTGGCATATGAGCCCTGTAAAGAAGTTGTTTGATATTCAGCATCTTAGACCTGCATGTAAACTTAGTACAGCACGGAGCTCTTTCTTGCCTTCAAGTCAAAGTCTGCTACACAAGCCTCACATCCTGCAACTAAACAGAGTAAGGTTTGAAATTTCATTAATAAAAAAAAAAAAGTAATGAAAAAGGCTGCAGAGGTGTCAGGAATTTATGAATCCTGGATGAGACCTTTTTGCTGAATCCCCCATGCAGTATTCGACTGCGTGTTTGCATCCAGCTGTAGAGAGCGTGCTCGGCAGGCAGCGAGGTTCCACGCAGGGAGTGTGGAGGTCTGCAGTGGGCAGCTTAGCAAGAGTGGGCCAGTTCCCAGCTGGAATAGCTCCTAGAAGCATAACATCTACTGCATGTGTCCTAGTGATCACACAGCTCCAGGCGGGTGTCAGGGAGAGGGCATGAGGGCAAATGGACCTTTGGTCTGATGCCGTGCAGCCATTGTTATGGGAATGGTAAGTTTTACTATTTTCCATGATCATTACATTGTTAATAATGGAGAATTGCTATTGCTATTATTGTTAGTGTTATTAATGCGAGCGCCTAGGTAGACAAAGCCTAGGAACACATTCTGCCCCACAGGTCAGCTTCTCTCTGGCCATCAGCTGGTGAAACAGGCATCAGAACAGGGTCCAGTGTTTCTAAATGGTGTCATTTTGTTGGTACATCAGCTGACTGTGAGCCAGTGTTTACAAACACTTCCAGAGTAGCAAGGGAGAAGCTAGTTCTGATCCTCTCAGCCTCGGTAAATATCGATCAGAGCCTGACATTCTCGCTCTGATAAGAGGCACCTTTATCCACGAGTGGTTGTGTTTGAATTCAGAAAGATTTCTTTTATGTACAGCATAGACAATGTGTGATGTTACTCCACACAAGTAAGGATACCAGAATCTGACCCAAGGTTTGCTATTGATCTGTTGATAATGAATTAGAAAAAAATCCACTAATTTCAGACCTGCACTGAAGTGTCCCTTTTGGGTAAGACCAACTGGCCACACGTCTGTATAATGCTCAAGTCCCATGGTGGGCTAGGCACATACTTTGCAGAAATTTTCTACCATGTGTCAGAGATCTGTGCTTACTAATTAGCAGCTTGAGAAGACCATTTCAAGAACATGTGTAGGAGTGGTCTGGCTAATTAGGGCTATTAGAAACCTTATAGCAACATAGCTGGGATGCACATTAACTTTTTCTTGTGACACAGCATTCCCTGTAATACTTGACCTAGTTCTCAGCTTCAGAAGCTGAGGTTCCAGGGCCTCTCCCTATCTCAGCCAACTGACCCATCAGCTGGGTGCTGCACAGTTATCAAGGACATCAACAGAAAAAACAAAGAAATAAGGAAATGTTATGTTCAAGCAGACTGGTCAGCAGCATTACATTTCCATCATGAATATGCAGATTCATTAATAAAAAGCCTATCACTAATACTGACTATTAAGGGTTGTGATCGTGCCTAAGAATATCAACTCAGATCTGAAGTACCCGAGCAGCTTTTCAGAATCATCATTTAAAGAACCCTTCCCTTCCTGAAGATACCAACTACCCCTCTGCCAGGGAGGAAGGTGAACAGGCAGTGTATGTAACAGAAGTATCATTATAGGATATAATATAGATAGATCAGAAGCAAGAGCATTCCAGATGAATAAAATCCTTTGCAAGAACCCTTAGAATCACAAAGTGTCAAGGGCTGGAAGGGACCTCAAAAGATCATCCAGTCCAACCCCCCTGCCAGAGCAGGGTCACCCACACCAGGTCACACAGGAACGTGTCCAGGTGG